>OY747716.1:20049817-20162317 GCA_963556495.2 Valencia hispanica
AACAATGGTTTGCTGTGCAGACAGTATATTCTGTCCATTTCTCACTAAGTATAAGTAGAATGAGTCCACATATTTTGGTTAAGTAAGAGTTCTTTATTTAGATTATGCTAACAAAGAATTAATAATCAATGCAGTGAAGGTCCAGAAAACAAAAAAATTCTGGTATCACCAAATATCCAGGGAACGTATTATGCAAATAGCTTACAGTAAGTTGGTAGCCTCAAAACTATATTTTCCATTTTACAAAGCTTTGCCATTTTGGCCTGGATTGCTTCAAAATCAATAATGCTAAATAATGCTAAAATGAGTGATAAAAAAATGCAATCCCAGTACTCTAATCCTAACTGCCTCACTAACAAATGGTGATGAAACAAACAGCTCCTTAAAACCCCTCTGATTCTTCCCTTTTTCACTCCCTGGGCGCTCTTATCCCTAAATATCCCCTGACCCACATCAGGCTGTTGTTGGGCCCAGTTTAGATAGTCATGCATACATTGTTGTAAGGAGTTGTTGTAACAGAGCCTGATTCACTGACAATATGGGGAAAACTGTTTGGCATTGTTAAAAAATGTTTATGTGGGTTACAGGAAACGAGAGGGACTTATTCATTTAAGCAGCATTATTTTGCTTTTGTCAGATTTATTTTACAGTATTTATGAAGTTGATGTTAAATCATTTTGTTGCTTTAAACAACAACACAGAGTATTGCTAAACTGTAAAGAAGAAGGGAAATTCTTAAGGTATATGAAAAAAAATCACAATTAAATTCTAAAATCTTGTGTGTACATATTTATTCTGTTTTATTCTTATACTCCTAAATGTAAGCTAGCAACCTTTCTTAGTAGTCACTTTATTAGGAAATAGTCCAGTGTAATTTAATCTTAGTATAAAGAAGGCCCTTAGAAGTTTGTTAGAGAACACTCGTGAACAAACAGCACCATTAAGACCAGGGATAAAGACAGACAGATCAGTGATATAGATTTTGAGAAGTGTAAGGTCAACAAAATTCCAAGCTTTGATCGTTGAAAAAAAAAACTTGTTCGATTCAACGTCTGAAAATGGTTAAAGTATTGTACATCTGCAAACCTACCAAGACGTGAACAGCCACATGAACAAACCAGGTAGGGAGAGCATTAATCATGAGAAGCAGACAACGGTAACAATGGTAGAGCTCCAAATATTCAAAGCTCAGGTTGGTGAATGTATTAACAGTGCAACTTTTAGCCGTGCACTCCACAAATCTTACCTTTATAGAAGAGCGCCAAGAAAAAAAAAAGCCATTCTTGAAAGAAAGCCATAAGAAGTCCTGTTGTTTGCCACAAGTTTGCAATGATATGGAAGAAGGTGTTTTGCCAAGAGGAGATCAAGATTGAACATTTTGACTTACATGCATATGTGGGGAAGAACTAACACACCATCTCCACAGTAAAACATGGTGGTGACAGCATAATGCTGCCGGGATACCTTGTTGAAACTCTTACTGTACCTCAAAACACATACAGCTGTAATTTCTGTGAAAGGTGGACCTAACAAATATTAACATTTGGAGGATGAATATTAATACAAGGCAAACATTTTAGATCTTTAGTTGTAAAAAAAACAACAAAAAAAACGTTCAAAAACTATTTACCATATTTGTTCTACTTCACAGCATTGCACTAATTAGCGCGGGTCTATCACAATATATATCCCGATAAAATACATTGAACTTTCTGGTTGTATAGTGACAACATGTGAAAAAGTTAAAGGGGGATGAATACTTTATTTAAATATGTAATTTCAGCTTTTCATTTAAGGTGCTTCTAATTGAAGATTTAATCTTAGATCATTTTTAAACCTTAAGTATTACAAATTTTATAAATATATAATTGAATCAACACTTTTATTCAGTTTTCTGCAATTTTGTGTCATGTGATGTTTAAAAAAAATCCAAGTAGTTGCCAATAGCATTTCTTCTGCGGAAAACAAACAACCCGGGGGGGGGAAAAAAGGAACAATTGGACCCTCCAAGACTCCAATGTGCCTCGGGTTGACCTTTATATATTTTAGTTTTTTGGACTTCACAGATAACATTTTCTATTTCGTATTCCAGGAGTGTGTTGCATCACATTTGAGTTCCAGGAATGAGAAGCAAGAAAAAGATATATATAGAAAATGTGTGTGGAGACATTCTGTCAGTCAGAGGTAGCCTTTGACATACCTTTCACAGCCTCATGAAACGATGGGATGAGCACATATTTAAAGGAAATTCAATGAAATCTACAAACTCGTACAACCCGCCCAGATGCAGCCAGAAAGATTTTTCTTATTCTGCCTGGAGGATCCAGACAGAGTGGCCTTTTACAGCGCTGCAATAAAGAATGCTGGCCTCCTCCAGCTATTCATTATCTTAAGTGTGTCTGCAGCAGACAGTGAGCAGGGAGCATTCAGATGCACAAGGGGAAGGACTGCTGAAACAAGCTTTTCAAAGGGGAAAATCTCGGTGGACACTGTTAATTAAGGAGAGGATGTGATGGGTCTGACTGAGACGACTGACATGTTCGTCCTGTCAGCTTGTTGTTCAACAATGTTTGACTTGCTGCTCTAAAAAGGTAATGGATTGCTTTTCTAAGACAGCAGGCTTCCTGTTAAGGTCTATTGAAAATGTATGAGCAATTTGTGAAAGTAGGATTCATTAGCTCTGCCTGAAAAAAATGAATCCTAACAAAAACGAAAAACAAGAGATTGGGTACAATTAAAGAATATCAGAACCCTGTGATCTGTGACTAGTTGAGTTAATAACATACTCACTGATGGTGATCGGCTCAACCTGTTGACACACTTTTAAACTGTTGACATCCTTTCTGTAATTATCAATCAAACAATGTTTAAAAGTTTATTTATTGAGCAACTTTCACACAGTCAAGTGTAACACAACTAAAGTAGCCAAAAATTGTACTCAAGTAAAAGTAGCACTACTTCAACATATTTTTACTCAAGTTAAATTCCAAAGTAGTCATCCAAAAGATGATTCTAGTAAGAGTAAAAAAAGTATTTGGTAAAGGCTACTGAAGTTCTCAAGTACTCAAGTACTGTTCTGGGATCATAGCATATGACTTAATATGTAATACAAACAACCATGCTTACCCACACACATTTAGGAGAGGCCCATTAAGCTAACATGCACATTTAGACTGAGAGAAGAAGGCAAAGTACCCAGAGAAAACCCATGCATTGGGAGAATATGCAAACTGCAAACTCCATGCAGATAGGCAATTTAATTCAGTTCAGTTTATTAACACATTATTAAACATGAATCTGAAGAAGCCACTGACTGCTATTTACCCGCTTGGGTATGAAGAGAAAGCTAAGGGTTGTCCCCTATGTTTTCCTAATATGAAGACCCTTCTTTGCACAGCAATCTCTAGAGGCTCCTGAACATTCTTTAAAACAGAAAAAGCCTCCTTTAACTACTTTAAGTTGCAGCCTCTGTCTTCAGGCACACCATATTCTGTGCATTTACACTTGGTTAGCTGGCTGCCTCTCCAACAGCTAGGCAAGCGGCCTATGCTCCATAGAAAGATGTCTATTATCGTTTTTATATCATTGCAGGTTATTCCTTTATACACCAAAACCTATAACAAAGCAAGTGCTTACTTTTCCTAGAGCAAGAAAGGCCAATATGTATGCGTTTTCTTTTGCTGATATGCCGTGCTCATAAATTAAATATACAAACACAAAAGAAGCTAACTAGAAACGGTAATGCAAAAACTGAGTAGCCAAATGCAACTAAAGCTATATCATTTATCTCACAGCATCCTCTGGGAACATAAACAAATATGTACAGGTCAAGAAATGCTGAAAATGAAAGAGTTCATTTCGGAATTTAACTTTTTCAATCTGTGTCTTCTGAGCTTTGAGCCAGTTCTAGTAGATAATGAACATGTCCAGTTTTATAAAGCCTATCGCAGTTCATTTATCTAAGATTCCTCTATTTTCAAATGCTTAAGATATGCTGCCTAAAGATTCTGAATTAAATTAACGTGTTCTGTTTTTCTATCCTTTTGTCATTAAAGTACTCAGTAACAAACAGAAGAAGGAACATTTTCATTTTGTGGTTGTGTAGTTTTCAGTTCACATGGTTTGGTTTTTTTATTATTTTTTTTTTCCCCTTTGCCGTCTGGAGGCGGACTGGGATGTTTCCTTGTTTTTTCTTTGTTCCCCTTCCTCTCTTGTATCTTCAACTCACCCTGTCCCTCTTAACTTTTTTTCCTACCTCATCTTCTTTCTTTTTTCCCCTTTATTTTCTATCTTCGTGTCCATAATATCAGAGGGGAATAATTATATAATTAATATAAGTGAAGACTTCAAAGGATCAATTTTAAATATAGAACTGTTGGCTTAATGTACAATTTGTTTCATACCTGCTCAAAAGGTTGTTATTTTCAAGAAGTTATTTTAATCTGACAAACAAGCCTCACTGGAACACGTGCTTTAATTTATTGAATATGACAGTAAACATGAAAGTCAACTTATTCCTTAAAGAGAAAATTACCTTGGATGGACATTCAACATTTTTAGGCATATGTTTATTTTATCAGCACATTAATGTGACTGTAGAATAATATAAATTAGCAAATGATACTCCTCTTTTACCTTACTGAAACACTGACTTTTTGTATTCTATAAACATCCACCAATCCTATAAGAGCATGACCTCAGGCATCTTGTTTTAATTGGTTTTCAAATATGCTGTTTGCTGGCTGTGGGTGGTCATAGAATTAATTTAGTTTTCTGGAACATTTATTATCATTGGTGCCAAACAAGTCCTTAGAGCAGACATGTTGGATCCCAAAAGCAGTAAATGCAACCATTGTTAAGTTTGAATTGATCGCCATACAATTTACTTTCCAATCAAAGCAAACAAAGAACCAATATGGAAACATAATAGAAAGACAGATAAAAGGCAATATTTTGGTTTAAGCTAAATTATTTTTCCTGTGATATCTTTTTTTTCCTATTTCTAGAATAGCACAGAAGGTTGGAGAAATTAAATTACAATCACCATAAGAAAAAGAAAATCTGCTTTAAGTCCCATTTCCCATTCAGTCTCAACTTGTGACAGTTGTTCATGCTTTCAGGGACACAAAGACAAGAAAATTCAAAAGACAGCTCCTTATCTTTCTCGTTCTGCAACAATGAAAATCCAATATATTTTATTACTTACAGGAATTGTAATTAATGTCTGCTTTCTAAAAAAAAAGGACAATCACTCTGGTTTTAACTTCAGCTGGCGCTCGAAGCATTTGAAGCTGTGGAGGAAAATGGCGAGGACTCCGAGGTGACAGAGTGTAATATCTCATTTCTGAGTAAGGAAAAAGTGGAACCGGCATCAGGCGCTCCAACCTTTCTTTATGGTGAACAGCCTGACGCTGCATCTCGGGCTGCCTCGTTCTGCTTCACTTCACTCACTTTGCAGATGAGGTTGGCAGTGGCAGCCTGCTCCATATTTCAGACTAATTTATGACCTCTGCAGAGGAGGGTGCATTAGGAAGATAAGCCACGTCAACCGTTGCCATGCTGCAACAACTGGTCATGAGGAGGCCTGACAACCGTATAAGACATGCAAAAGCAAATATGAGTGCCCATGCATTCAAAGAAAATTAAAATGTATCAAACTTGAAGACCTTTTAGTTACTCTTCACAAATTTAACTCTCAAATTTGTACAGCTGTTTGTCCCCTTTTGTGTGGTGAATTATATCATTCTAAAATTCTACTAACAAGTAAAACATTCAAAAAAAGCTATTCTATAAATTGTTTTAGAAGCTTAAAAATCCTAAAAGGTAGGATGGTAAAGTACAGAAATGTGACTTAACTGACCTTTCTGTCTAAAATAGGTAAACTGCCCCTTCGATTGATATAGGTGTTTGACTGCATTGTTCTGACGGTTCACTCAGCAGTCAGTTGTATATGGTCCTCTTGTCCTTTTTTCCATTCTTTCTTCAAACTGTCTGATGACAGAGGGCAGATGTATAGCCAACAGGACGCAGCCAAAGCTTTGCCTCTAGCGCTGACCTCCGCTGATGACAGCCATATGTTTCTGCACTAAATATTTATGGCTGTGGGAAGAACTGACAGAAATTCAGCGTGGTCCAAAACGCTTGAGTCAATGAAACCTAATGCTAGGGCTTGATGTCAACATGCTATTATATTGTGGAAAGCATTTTATTTCCTTGATAAAATGTTTGGCTAAAATAGTTATTTTTGCATTTTCTTTCCTTTTCTGGATACCAAGATTTTTTTTTCGTGTGTGTAGATTTCACACTAGGCTGAAGTAACATCAATGAGAATCCTATTGATTTACCCACCATGAATGGCGAGTCTGTTGTGGTGAAGAACAGATTTACCAATCCATTTATGTTCCAACTATCACCAATATGGATCACAGCTGAAAAAATAAGCTTCTGGATGCAAATGGGTGAAATGAACCTCCTCTAATAGATGGTTAGGCTCAGCCTTGGAGAATGAGAAACTATCTCATCTCGGTGCAGCTTAAAGTAGAGCCTCTCCTCCTTCCAACTGAGAGGAGTACATTAAAGTGTTTTGACTGAGAGAAAACTCCATGGCAGACACAGAACTCATCCCAGGGATTATATATGTATAAAATCTTCTTATGGGAAACGTCATGGAATCCCACAGAATGAGATGGAAAGTGTCACTCTGGAAAAGAATGTCTCTGTTCCCCTTCTGAACCTGCTGCTCCCTGATCTTAGATAAGTGGAAGGTAATGTATGGATACTACCATTATGCAATGAGAATGTTGTCTTTTTACCACAGGCTTTTTTATTTACTAATATTCTTTATAGCTAATGTCCAGCAGTGCTTAGAAAAATCTAAAATAACACAATAGAACAGTCTAAGACTATGCATGGTACGTTTTTGTTTTCAGTCAATTTTCCAGTCAATTCTTCTTAACCAAGCAATGCATGAAAAGAGTTACTGATCACAATTGTTGGGGCCACACCCTACTAATCATTTAGCTTTGCGACTACATTAGCTGTCTGAGCCATTTGAGAAGCAACAATGAACAGAACAGTATTGTTGCTTCCTAACTGGCTGCCTTTCTGGTACTTGTATTGCACAGTGTTGTGCGTCAACTTTCTGGTCCCTATGCTATCAGGTTATCACAGAATGGTTCCTACCTCCTTGCTTCCAAGCTTGACTTGACAATTTTAAATGCTACAGTTTATGACAACTCAATTAAAAAGGAGTGAATAAGTATAGCTTGTTTTGAAGGGTAGTTACCTACTTCTCTCAAAAAAGAAAAAAAGCAGCCAAGGTTTCTTAAATTGCAGCCACAAAATCTTTGGAGCATTGCTCTTTGAATAGATGGGACCAAAGTAGAGATGTTTGGTCATGAAGCACAGCATCAGGCATATCTGTCAAGTCTCCCATTTTGGCTGGGAAACTACCATATTTTACCCCTCTTTAATGCTGTCCTCCCGTATTAGTTTTATCCAGTAAATCTCCCATATTATAATATCTTTTTTTTTTTAAAAGCCTCTCCAAACTGAATTGTCACTAACCTCATGAAAGCTGCCACCTGCATTAGCCTGGGTGGCCGTTTCCACGAGGCTAGTGCCAAGAGCAGGAACAACAAAGGAGAGAGATGGATGGACGGACATGAGGAAGGAGAAGTCATTCCTGCCAAAAAAAACAAAACACAACAACTGAGAAGTCATATAAATATCTGGAAAAATGGGACAGTGAATTTACTTCCCTACAGAGGAGCAGGATGGGGCACAGCATTTGAATGTCAACAAAGGTAGGCATATCAGTTTCAGATCACATAACTGTAGTAAGTAAGTGGTTGACAAGGGACAGTCGGACATTACCTACGTTAGTAAAAATTATCCACCAAAAGACTTGTCAGACATGTTGATCGACGGGCTTCTCCTCCAACCTTGCCAATATATTGCCATAAAACTCTTTAAAAAACAGGTGTTATGTCCATCTGCGTCTCCCTATTGTTCTGTGTCTCACTACAACCCTTCCAAACAAGCTATTAAAGGACTGATGTCGCAACAGGACCTCGAAAAACTTATCCATGCATTTATCTTTAGTCAGACTGATTACTGCAACAGCGTCCTCACAGGTCTGCCTAAAAAGGCAATTAGACAGCTGCAGCTAATCCAGAACGTTGCTGCTCGTGTCCTCACTAGAACCAGGAAAGTAGATCACATCACCCCAGTTCTAAAGTCCTTACACTGGCTCCCTGTAGCTCAAAGAATAGACTTCAAAATACCTTTACTAGTTAATAAATCATTTAATGGCCTAGCGCAGAAGTACCTTGAACATCTACTGTCACTATACCAACCCCCCAGACCACTCAGGTCCTCTAATTCCAGTCTACTCAACATCCCTAGAATTAGAACCAAACATGGAGAAGCACCTTTCAGTTTCTATGCTCCTTTAATCTAAACAAACTTCTAGACAACTGCTAAGCTGCTGAAACACTGAGTTCTTTTAAACCCATCTGTTTGGAGCTGCCTTTGAGTAATGTTTTCATGTATCATGTTTTGTGTGTGATTCATGCTTTATTGCTGTTTTTACTTTATCCTAAATTCATGTAATGTTTTTACGTGTCATATGCTTTTGTGTGTGTTTTATGCTTTATTGCTTGTTTTACTTTATCTCCTAATCATATAAAGCACCTTGAATTACCTTGTTGTATAAAATGTGTGTTATAAATTAAATTGCTTTGCCTTACCATGCCTACAGCTTCTCATCGCCCCGGAGTCAAGAAATGCGTGTGCTCATTGCAAGCTCGCTCCCGACCGTAACTGGCAGTTTGCTTTTCCCCTTAGCAGCACCAGAACTTAAAGTACAAAACCCTGAAACATGCTTGTTTGTATTTTATTATGTGTGCTGCCATAGCTGCTTGTCCGGCTATGTAGATGGAGCTTTGCTCCCACATCTGCAACACAACCTGCTCATCTGTGCTCACTGTGGTGAAGCACTGAGACAAATTAGCTTCATGGACTTCAGCTATGGGGAGATTTTTCAGCAGCAGAACAAACAAAACTAAAGAGAAAAAGATCTGAAAGAAGTAGAGACTCCTCTAAGGGTTTGAATTTATAACGGAACATACTTATTAATGTTTTATACCTGCTTTGTTTAACCCTAAAGTGAGCTTAATTTAGTGTTTTATATTCAAAAAGATTATAGGTATTAATGCTTAAATAGTATTGCCCATATATGCTTAAAAATACTTCATTAGGACTGCTGAGCAAGGGTGTATACAGAAAGTTTTTAAAATGTCCCTTATTTTCAAATCCAAAATTCGACAGGTATCCATTATGATTGGCAAAAACCAAAGAGAGCCAATCAAACACCACATACCAATTCTTTAGCAAAGTGTTGGAGGTGTGATGATTGGGTTTTACTTTGCAGTCGTGGGACTAAACACCTTGCGGTCATTGAGTTGACCATGAACTCCTCTGTATAGCAAAGTCTTGTCTTGTCAAATGTAAGACCACCTGTCAAACAGCTAAAGCTTGGCCTAAATTGTGTCAATCAATAGGACAACCAAATCCAGAGACTACCTTAAAAAAAGGATGAATATGTTACAAAAGGTAAGTCAACGTCCAGACTATAGTCTAAATAAAATGCTTTGGAACTTTGAAGGGGCTATGCAAACAGCAAACGTCTGAAACACTCAGTGAACTGAAGAGATGAAGAGAGAGATGGATAAAATTCATCCACAAAAACATGAGATTTAGAAACTCACAGGTTACACAGCCTTTTTATTTGCATATCCATGACATGAGTGTTCATCAACATATAATTTTTTTCTAGTAGGTTGCAGTCCCCTCAAAGCAACCACCATTGTTTCTCTGACCAAAAAAATGAACAGTCATCTGCCTCAGTGACAACTTTCTCTACCTGTGAAAAATAAATTACTTGAGAAGATAGAAGGTAATGATTTAATCTCAGAAGACCAGGACAGGGACTAGTTTGCTCACCAAGCAAATGGGTCGAAACATAATGCTTTCTTCATCATAGTTCAATCATATTGTCCCAGCTAAAGAACACAAACATAAATGTAAGGGTGCTGTTCTTTGACTACATCTCACCCTTCAATGCTATTTCCCTCACAAACTGGTGAAAAAGCCCACAAAGCTCAGATTACCAACCAACAGATCAAAGTCTTGAAAGGACACTAGATGTCATCAACCATACTTTACACTGGTGTGCAACAAGGCTATGTGCTAAGTCCCACAATCTAAAGTCTCTTCATACTGTACACTACTTCAAACACCTTAATCAAAATTGCCAATGAAAACCTGTGATAGGACGCATCATAGACTACAATGAATATTACTAGAGTGGTGCCTGAACATCTTAGAGACAATTAACTGTTTTTTTTAAAGGAACATTAAGAAAACAACTTTAGAGAGAATTCTATAGAGATGGGTGCTGGACACTGTCACTGATTACTGTTTTTATTGTATTTGCTGTTATTTGTATAGGCAACCTCTGTCCATTTGTAACTTGCTCAATTTCCATTGTTTAAAAAAAAGCTATACCTCACTTAACCACACTGCTCGACAGTGGGACATAACCTAACACTAATTAAGCTGCTGATGCAATGAAGAAATGTTTTGTATTTAAGTGTACTCTCTTTACATACATTTTGGGAATATTTTTTAATATCGTTTACAATGTCCTACATTTTTTTCATGTCATTGCAGTTCTAATTGAAGCATAACACGTGGAGTATTTTCCATGGGTTCTTATCATCACCAGGAGCGTGCTTGCTTACAGTAACCAGGAGAATGTCACTCGTGACGGGACACCAACTTGTCGAGCTGAAGTGCTCTTTCTCTTCTAGCTGTGTGGTAATTGCTCCACAAATCACAATGACTTCCTAGAGCAGTGGAAAAGACAGCAGGCCTCTCTGCCACTCACCATTTAGAAGTAGGTTGCTATGGCCACAGATGCATTTTTTTACCTCATGGAAAATTTTCTCAATTTGGGGTAGTGAGTCAATACGCTGACTTGATTCTACCACGTCAGTACATCCTGAAGCAAGAAAAAACAAACTACTTTCGATTAATATTCATCTTCCTCACAATAATTGTGGAATGCCAAAACTTTGTCCTATTTTTCACATGCTGCCACTACAGTAAACAGCAACAAAAAGCTTTTTAATATTAATACCTAGGTCACAAGCTCCTCTTCAGAATATTGTCATAGATGTGTCCACATTATGTAGGCTGTGGTCTTTAACAGGTGTTTATTGTAGTTTTTGCACTCAAATAACTGTGTTCCCTCCAAGCATAAGTGGGTGGCAAATGCTATTCTCTACACTGGCTCACTCAGTGTTTTTCTTGACAATCTGCACCATAGCAGCCTTAAATAACGGAAGAACTTGCTTACTTCTACCCTCCACTTTTAGAGAATTTTACTGACAAAATTGCTCATATCACTTTTGTAAATATATTATAAATCAAATTTTAAAAAAATTAATCACATCTAAATAAGTATTCATAGCCTATACCTAGTGATTTCTTATATACTTTTGGCAGTCCAAATTCTTCTTGAGGCCACATGCTTGGCAAACCTGTCTTTGCGCAGTTTTGCCTATCCCTCTTTGCAGAACAATCCAAGCTCCAATATGTTAGATGGCAAATGTTGGTGAACAGCTATTTGCAGATCTCTCCAGAGTTCTTTAATTAGAATCAAGTCTGGGCTCTGACTTGGTTTCCTGAAGCCAATCCTTTGATATCTTGGCTGTATGCTTGGGGTCATTGTCCTGCTGAAAGATGAACTGTCTTCCTAGTTTAAGGTCATGAACACTCTGGAGCAGGTTTCCTCCAAGATTTATCTGTATATTGCTGCACTCACCTTCCCCTCTATCCTGATTAGTCTCCAAGTTTCTGTTGCTGAAAACGATTCTCACAGCATGATGTTACCACCAGTGCTTCACTGTAGGGATGGTATTGGCCACTTAATAAGAAATGCCTGGTTTCCTTGAAAAAAATGTTTGACATTCAATTAAACAGTGCATTCTTTGTCTCAGAAAACCATCTATCTATCCATACATTCATCCACTCTATCCTCTGATTAATCGGGCGAGAGGCAGGATACACCCTGGACATGTCACCAGTCCATTGCAGGGCAACAAAGAGACACACAGGACAAACAACCATGCACGCAGAAACCAGATATTTTTATAGCGGTCAATCAATCCACCAATCAGGTCTGTTTCAGATATGGTTGTCTTTCTGGATGTTTCTTCACACTTTCTATACAGTAATGCTTGGGCCCTGACAAAGTGACCACTGTCTTCTTGATCTTTTCCCTGACTAAAATCCCTCATCTCAATCAGTCACTTTAGACATCCAGTCAGGTCTAGAGAGCCCTGTTGTCTCTAAGCTTCTTCTATGCACGGATGATGGGGGCCACTGTGCTCAATGAGACCTTCAAAGCTGCTGCCATCAAATTTTGCACTTTTTTGGGGATAATATATTCCAAGCAGGACCTTCATCTTTCAAAATCTGAGAGAATGACCTGGAAAAATTGATGATTAAAGCCTACATGCAACAGCGTGCACATTCATCTGCCTTGTCAACTCCAATGCAAAGAAAGGAATACGTAGGTGAAAATATTATTTAATTTGATATTTACATGATATATGCTTCTTAGCTTAGAAGGTTTTGTTGTAGGTTTTGTTATAGGTTGAAATACAATCAGAGATGGGATGCAATGCACTTATTATTACCATGAAGACATAACTCTGTTCTTCATTTCTGAAACGTAAATCATGCTTGAACTGCTCTCGGTAGTGCAATTAATCTTTTTTTCAGGAGCAGGTTACCTGTTTTTCAGTGTTTTATGTTAACATTTATGTGTTTATTCACATTTCTTTTTTAGTTATTTGAAAATGGCTAATTTTTAAAAAAAAAGTTTGCCAGCTATTGCATTAAAACATGATTGCCTTGCTAAGAATTATGAATAGGGCTCCTTTAGGTTCCATAACTGTTACATTTAAAAGAAAATCCATGTCTGTCTTTCTTGTAAGCGAGAAAAAGTGAAGAAGCCTTTTGTCGTGCCTCAAGGGCCAGTGTCTTCCATGTTTTAGATGTCACCCTGAGTCAACACACCTGAATCAAATGATAGGTACATTACCAGGCCCCTGGAAAACTTTAAGACATGTTGAGGTAGTAATTTAGCCATTTAAATCATCTGTGTTGGAACAAAGACCCATATAAAACCTGCAGGACACTGGACCTTGAGGACTGGTGTTGGACACCCCTGTCTTAAGCCTAGTTTATACTTAGTCATACTTAATGACACGCAGCGCCATTATCCGTCGACGCAAGGGCTCTCCGACCGGTACGCAAGTAAAGATGGAGTGGAGCCCAATTTTCTAACTCTCTATGTTTGATCAGCCCAACATCAGCCCCAGATCATTTCACCAGAACGGTGCTCTATAGTCGATGTGATTAGTAGTCAGTGTAGCTTTTGGGAACTAGATGCTTTATATTGCAAGGTTTAACAGTTGATCAAATATGGTGTTTTGGAGATTTTGAACACCACAATGTGTAGAGAATAACAAAACAGACTGCTGCGTTTGTTTGTTTACATGCGTTTTTAGAGTATTGTATGGTAGGCAGACCCACCAGAAAAGGTCTGCACCCCTTGCTGTCCTGTTGGGGAATTGCTTTGCAACACTTACACACCAATGGAGAAGTACACTCAACAAAAATATAAACGCAACACCTTTGTTTTTGCTCCCATTTTTCATGAGATGGACTTTAAGATCTAAAATTCATTCCAGATACACAATATTACCATTTCTCTCAAACATTGTTCACAAATCAGTCTAAATGTGTGATAGTGAGCACTTCTGCTTTGCTGAGATAATCCATCCCACCTCACAGGTGTGCCACATCAAGATGCTGATCTGACATCATGATTAGTGCATAGGTGTACCTTATACTGCCCACAATAAAAGGCCACCCTGGAATGTGCAGTTTTGTCTCACAGCAAAGTGCCACAGATGCCACAAGCATTGAGGGAGCGTGCAATTTGCATGCTGACAGCAGGAATGTCAATCAGATCTGTTGCTCGTGCATTGAATGTTCATTTCTCCACCATAAGCCGTCTCCAAAGGCGTTTCAGAGAACATGGCAGTACATCCAACCGGCCTCACAACCGCAGACCACGTGTAACCACACCAGCCCAGGACCTCCACATCCAGCAGGTTCACCTCCAAAATCATCTGAGACCAGCCACTCAGACAGCTGCTGAAACAATTGGTTTGCATAACCAAACAATTTTTGCACAAACTGTCAGAAACCGTCTCAGGGAAGCTCAACTGCATGCTCGTCGTCCTCATCGGGGTCTTGACCTGACTCCAACTCGTCGCCGTAACAGACTTGAGTGGGCAAATGCTCACATTCGATGGCGTCTGGCACGTTGGAGAGGTGTTCTCTTCACGGATGAATCTCGGTTTACATTGTTCAGGGCAGATGGCAGACAGCGTGTGTGGCGTCGTGTGGGTGAGCGCTTTGCTGATGTCAAATTTGTGGATCGAGTGGCCCATGGTGGTGGTGGGGTTATGGTATGGGCAGGCATCTGTTATGGACGAAGAACACAGGTGCATTTTATTGATGGTATTTTGAATGCACAGAGATACCGTGATGAGATCCTGAGGCCCATTGTTGTGCCATACATCCATGAACATCACCTCATGTTTCAGCAAGATAAAGCACGGCCCCATGTTGCAAGGATCTGTATACAATTCTTGGAAGCTGAAATGTCCCAGTTCTTGCATGGCCAGCATACTCACCGGACATGTCACCCATTGAGCATGTTTGGGATGTGCTTGACCGGCGTATACGACAGCGTGTACCATTTCCCACTAATATCCAACAACTTTGCACAGCCATTGAAGAGGAGTGGACCAACATTCCACAGGCCACAATTGACAATCTGATAAACTCTATGCGAAGAAGATGTGTTGCACTGCATGAGGCAAATGGTGGTCACACCAGATACTGACCGGTTCTGAGTCCCCAGACCCTCAATAAAGCAAAAAACTGCACATTCCAGGGTGGCCTTTTATTGTGGGCAGTATAAGGTACACCTGTGCACTAATCATGATGTCAGATCAGCATCTTGATGTGGCACACCTGTGAGGTGGGATGGATTATCTCAGCAAAGCAGAAGTGCTCACTATCACACATTTAGACTGATTTGTGAACAATGTTTGAGAGAAATGGTAATATTGTGTATCTGGAATGAATTTTAGATATTTAAGTCCATCTCATGAAAAATGGGAGCAGAAACAAAGGTGTTGCGTTTATATTTTTGTTGCGTGTATGAAAGGAAAACGTCTCCGTCAATACGTGTGAGTATGAGTGCAAACCTGACGGAAAAGTATAAACTACGATTTAGTCTATGTTCCACAAAGCAGTAGAATACCCCAGTCACTTCAGCACTTCCTCTGTCAACAAAAGCATTGCCCATGCCTAGCTTAAATGTAAAGTCACAAAACTTTGTCAGACAGTCTTGACTAAGTTGCTGAAGTAAACATTTAATTTCAAGAGATGAAGATTGTAATGTTGTACAGTTGAAATTACCCAAATTCTGACCTTTCACACTTGATTACTCCCTTTTTGTAAAGGTTTCAGTAGAAAATCAGTGTTTCCAAGGTGGCTTCACAGAGCAAAAGTTCCTAACCAAATAAAATTGTTTTACTTCAGTAGAAAGTAAAGCAACCTGATACAAAAGAGGTTATATACAATTTCTCTGAAGATAAAGATATGTATCATGGTTTCTAACAGCTTTCTTTTCAAAGCTTAAAGGACTAAACGATATTACCAATACACAGGTTTGTAACCTCCTTTATGTAAAGGGTTTAGTTGTGATATAAATAACTACATTGCATTTTCCTGAAAGCACAAAGTTAGAGGTTTTATGCTGCTCTGCACTGGAGGATGCTTTTATTCCGGCTGAATTCTGCCTTTTAAATTAGATGGAATGGAGATAACTGTTTTGCCTAATAGTATGCACTGATCCATCTTTATCGAGCATGACATTGAGAGCCATGCCGGCATCCTCCGCATCTGAACCACAGCCAATAAAACCAATCAGAGCAGGGAGAGACACCCGCCGGCCACCTAGAAGTAGCGGGAGGAGGAGAGAAGACTGGAGAGAGAAGAGGGGTGGCAGAGGGAAGAAGTTTTTAAGTCAAACTCCAGGATGCATCTCAAGGACACTTAGAGAATACCTCTGAGGCCAAGAACTTGTTTGGAGAGACTAATTTAATTTCATTCTGTGTACCACACACCTCAGAAACAAATGGAGGTCAGAGTGATGATAAACCACAACAGGTTATTCACTGGTGGTGGAAGGAGATACATGTTTAACAAAAGAAAAAAGGGTGCAAAAATGTTTATGAAATGGCTTTATTCTGAGTGAGTTAACAAGTAGACAACAGGTTTGGACCCCAGCAGGAGATGGGTACATCCTTCCTACCCTTGGCTCACTGCTGTTCTCTGTCCTTCAAATATAGCTGGTATCCAAGGATCCCTGTGAAGTGGGTTTGCTAAATGAACTTTTATCACAGGCAGGGAACACTATTGCACAACTTCCCAACTGGCCTTTATATTCTATCTATCTATCTATCTATCTATCTATCTATCTATCTATCTATCTATCTATCTATCTATCTATCTATCTATCTATCTATCTATCTATCTATCTATCTATCTATCTATCTATCTATCTATCTATCTATCTATCATAATTCTGTACTACTTTGTGCTGGTCCGTCACATAAACTCTCAGTAAGATATTTTGTGGTTGTCACCTGACAGAACACAAAGCAGTTCAAGTCTACTCAGCATCCCTAGAATTAGACCCAAACATGGAGAAGCAGCTTTCAGTTTTTATTCTCCCCTTCTCTGGAACAAACTTCCAAACCACTGCAAAGCGGCTGAAACACTGAGTTCCTTTAAATTCAGGCTAAAAACCCATCTGTTTAGAGCTATCTTTCAATAACTGGATAATAATAGCCGGAATGTCATATGTTTAAATGTGTCACATGTTTTGTGTCTCTAATGTTGTGTTTTATGTTCTTACTGTTGTTTTATTGAAAGTGTGCTATACAAATAAAGTTGCCTTGCCTTGCCTCAAGGGGTATGAATACTTTTGCAAGGGAATGGTATTGATGTTTTGAAATCACTGACAAATTTGTCTGGATAATTAAAACAGTTTATTGTATTGCAATTAAAAAGCAAGTAGTTCCTAGAATTGTTCTTTATGTTTATAGAAAAAAGCTGGTTGTGGTCTCTTTGCCGTAAAAAAGTTCAACCTAGGCCACCTTCACAGCTAAGTGATTGTTGACATCAACCACATCTCCCCGATCCCTGGGCTCTGTTGGAAACTAATGAACTTCATGGGAAATGTTAATCGTCTTTCACTGATCACAAGTGCACAGCGTGATTTTAAAGATTTGTCCCTGTTTTTGGATCAATACTGTTTCTGCATTCTAACTCAATTTCCCTGTTGCATTGCTCTGTTTGTTTCAAGCCTGCAATGAGCTCTCTCTCTCTGTTTTTTTCTCTGTCCACCTCACAGGTTTGGTTTTTGTTTGTCCCCCCCCCCTCCCCTCCCTTCCCCTCCCCCCTGGCAAGCTGTGGGTGTCGAGTTGTTATGCTGTTCACATCCTGGCTCTGAAGCCGCCCAAAAACACACTCTTCAAGGCCTCTGGGCCGTTTCTAAGCCAGTTTTCTGCCGGCCCACACGGTAAGGAGCTTAGCTTAGTTTTTTTTTTGTTAAGTGTGTCTCTCAGGCCTTAGTCAGTTCAGCATTCCCTCTGTAAAAAGTCAATAACCTTAGCGTTTCACCGACCTTTATATTAGTTTTTTTTTAAGAGTCATTTTTGCAAAACTTGAGTCTGAGTCAAACTTTATTTTTCTGTACTTATGGTGCAAAAATTACAGAAGTCAACTTTTTCAAACTGAATGAGGAAGTGTTAAACTATATTATATTGTAGATATTACTGTAGATTTTACACAGGGTTGTTGTTGTTTATAGACTCTGTCTTATTTTCACTAAAGAGCAATTAGGATGTTGCAAACACAGCGAAGAACGTATACTCAAAAATAATCTGTTTTGGCTGACATGCAAAGCATTATGCAGCTGTAAACTAAAATTTTTACATCACCCTAAAACCATCCCCATGGTGACGTATGGTGGCGGCAGGATCATGCTGTTTGGATGGCTTTCTTAAAGGTCTCATTGACTGAGAAACTCTGTAATACTTGTTTTTTGTAATAAGATTGGTCATTCTGAGTTGCACGTGCAAAAATTTTCATCAAACCTCCATTGTCTACATTAGCCACAGAACGGAAATAAAAGGCAAAAGCGAGCGAGTCAGAAAAAGCCAGTGCCTTCTATGTCCCAGAGAAAATTTGTATTCATGGCCTTTCACACCTTGACTTGCGTCTCTAGTATTAGAAGCCAACCATTAGCAACAACACAACATGGCGGACACATATGGGCTTGTGTTATTTGTGAAGATAACAAATCAGCATTGCATATTTTACCCAGGAAAGAAGAGCTGAGGAAGAAATGGTTAAAATTTGTCTCAGGAGCACCACGAGTGAACTAAGTTCAGTAAGTTATTTGTTCGAAGGCAGCAGTTGAGTTGAGTTGCTGTTAGTCATTCAGGGGCCATGCGTTTGCATCCATGAATATTAATGAGTAAGACTCATAAACCTGTCGTTTTCCACCCACAAATTCCTCAGACAAACTTAAACCTCCTGAAACAGGAGGGCAAGAAAAAAAATGTCCACTGAAAACATCTCACAAGGCATTCATTCAAACTAGAGACCACAGAAGATTTATTGAAAATACAAGTGAATGAGATTTTTAAGCAGAGACAGTAAAGCTGATCAGAGGTGGTTAAAAGGTGGATGGAGCCTAATAACACACAATGGAAGAAAATCTATTTTGGATATTTTTCTAAGAAGAATGGGGGGGAAATTGTATTACCTTGATGTATAAAGCTGGTGAAGAAAACAACTGAAAATAAGAATTTTAACCCAACTTTTATCTACACAATTGTTTTAGTTCCACATTGAAAGACTATTAACAGATTGTTTAAAGTCACGCTATAGCATTCCAATCAGTGCGGACTAACAATAGACGTGCTTATGGAGTACCACAGGGTTCTGTGCTTGGACCAACCAGACCATCACACTACCTTTGGCTGTTTAAGGCAAGTCAAGGCAAGGCAATTTTATTTGTTTCGCACACTTTCAACAACAAGGTAATTCAAGGTGCTTAACATGATTAGGGGGTAAAATAAAAATAGCAGTAAAATACAGACAAAGCATATAAAGTAAAAACAGCAATAAAGCAAGAAGCACACACAAAACATATAATACATGAAAACATTAGTCAAAGGCAGCTCTAAGCAGATGAGTTTTTAGTTGTGAGTTAAAAGAACTCAGTGTTTCAGCAGCTTTGCAGTTGTCTGGAAGTTTGTTTAGATTAGAGGAGCATAGAAACTGAAAGCTGCTTCTCCATGTTTGGTTCTAATTCTAGGGATGTTGTGTAGACTGGAATTAGAGGACCTGAGTGGTCTGGGGGGTTGGTATAGTAACAGTAGATCTTCAACATATTTTGGTGCTAAGCCATTCAATGATTTATAAACTAGTAAACTTATTTTGAAGTCTATTCTCTGAGCTACAGGGATCCAGTGTAAGGACTTTAGAACTGGGGTGATGTGCTCTACTTTCCTGGTTCTAGTGAGGACACGAGCAGCAGCATTCTGGATCAGCTGCAGCTGTCTAATTGACTTTTTGGGCAGACCTATGAGGATACCATTGTAGTAATCAATCCGACTATAAGATAAACGCATGGATACGTTTATTCGAGGTCCTATTGCGACATCAGTCCTTTAATCCTAGAAATGTTCTTTAGGTGATAGAAGGCTGACCTTGTTATTGACTTTATGTGACCCTGGAGGTTCAGGTCAGAGTCCATTACTACATTTAAATTTCGGGCCTGATCTGTATTTTTTAGCTGTATTAACTGAAGCTGTGTGCTGACTCTTGATCATTCTACTTTAGGTCCAAAACTAATTACTTCTGTTTTGTTTCTGTTCAGCTGGAGAAAGTTATGGCACATCCATCCACTGATTTCCTCGATCCATTTAGTTAGGGTTTGGATGGGTTCAAGGTCAGCTGGTGACATCGTAAAGTAGAGCTGAGTATCATCTGCATAGTTATGGTAGTTAATCTTATTGGTTGTTATAATCTGGGCTAGTGGGAGCATGTAGATATTAAATAAAAGGGGCCCTAGGATGGAGCCCTGGGGCACCCCACATGGGATTTCTATTCGTTCTGATGAAAAGTTTCCTTTTGAAACAAAGAAGTCCCTGACTTGACTCGAACCAGCCAAGTACCGGACAAGAGAGTTCAACCCAGCTCTCCAGTCATATATCATGATCAACAGTGTCAAATGCTGCACTGAGGTCCAAAAGTACCAGCCCTTTGGTTCTACTACAGTCTGCATTTATGCGGATGTCATTGAAAATTTTGATGAGGGCAGTCTCAGTGCTGTGGTGGGCAGGGAAACCAAACTGAAAAACATCAAAGGGGTTGGTCATTGTTAGGAAGGTATTTAACTGATGAATCAGCTTTTTCAATAATTTAACTGATGAATGGAAGATTAGAAATTGGCCTGTAGTTCTGCATTAACATGTTGTCCAGATTATTCTTTTTTAGCAGTGGTTTAATAACTGTTTTTAAAGCCTGGGGGAAGGCACCTGACAGGAGGGATGAGTTAACTATTTGAATCAGATCAGACACAATGACAGGGAAAACATTCTTAAGGAAAGCTGTGGGTAGGATATCAAGACAGCAAGAGGAGGAGCTTAAATGGTTAATGATTTCTTCTAGGTTTTTTTGGTTTAATTCATGGAATTCTGAAATTTTTTTCACATTGGTGTTATTTGGGTATAACATTGGTGGTCGGTTTGGTGCTGCGTTACAGACTGACCATCTAATTGTTAGAATCTTTTCAGTGAAAAAGTTGGCAAACTCATTGCAGGCCCTGGTAGAGATTAGTTCAGGGGCAACTGTCACTGGAGGATTAGTTAGTCTTTCCACTGTTGCAAACAGAGTCCGTGCATTATTGATGTTTCTGTTAATTATTTTAGAAAATAACAATTCCCTAACTTCTTTTAAAGTTAACTGATACCTGTTCAGTCTCTCTTTCTAGATCTCACAGTGAACCTGGAGTTGAGTTTTCCTTCATTTTCTCTAGGCTCGCCGACACTCCCTTTTTTCGCTATATACCAGTGGATCGCTAATCGCTTCTGCTGCGACTGCTGAAGGAGGAGCAGCTGCTCTCTGTCTCTCTCCAGATCCATTCACTTTATTTTATTTTCTGTTTACTTTTCTTATTTTCTTTTCTTAACTTTTTCTTAGTTACTTTATCTACCCAGCCCCTGGAGTTTCTGTATTGGACCGGATCTCTTCTTGGATTACTTTTTTATGGACTTATCAACATGGCTTTTTGCTCAGCTGAGGATTTTGAAAAACTGCTCCACAGAATTGAGGGCATTGAAACGAAGCGACGTCGTCTGGAAATTAATTTTGATCTTCACGCTGATTATGGACAAAATGACACAACTTTACCGTTGAACAGGGAACAGCCTATCAGCCCGGTGTTACATCGGTCTAACCGTGTCACAGAGACTCCCTACAGGCGTCTGAGCGGCAGAACTCCGCACTATAATGAAAACTGGCCAGCTTTAAAACGCATGAAATCAACCCCAGCCTGTTCTCCGAGGAAGAAAAAACAAAAGAAACTCCGGCACAGAGAAGCCTCTGAACCCAGAACTGCTGCTTCTGCTAAAAGTAAACAAAAGAGGTTTCAGCCAAAAATAAGAGATAATTCTCCACCTGGAATCCCACTGAAAAACAGATTCGCAGCCTTGAGTTCCCTGAAAGATGACGCCGCCCCCGGGACCAGTCAAAGCCACCAGGAGAAACCCAGCCGCATCAAACGGACACATAACAAAGTAAGAGTCCCCCCAGCAAAGATTGTTATCATACAAGATGGATCAATTAATGGAACTGAGGCTTTTTGTAGCAAGAAAACCAAAGTTTATAGCTGCTACAAAAATACAGTGAGAGAAATATCAGAAAAAATCCCTAAAATCTTGGACCAACATCCTGCTTTGGAAAAGCTTGTCATTCACGCTGGATCAGCAGATATCGCGATGAGACAATCAGAGATTCTGAAGAGAGACTTTTCTGATCTCCTACAGAGACTTGATGGACTTAACGTAAACATCCTCATCAGCGGAACAGTCCCTGAAGGGAATGATGAAAGATTTAGCAGACTCCGCATGCTCCATAAATGGTTGAAGAAACAATCAGCTGAGAAGTCGTTCACATTTATTAATAATTTCAAAGTATTTGGAAGTGCTAATCATCTGTTCAAAGAAGGGATGCGCTATTTGAACAAGGCCGGAGTAAGGCTCTTAGCAGCAAACATTTTTTCTTATCAACATCAGAAAGCAAAACACTTGCTCCCAAAAGCTGACCTTGAGGCGCCCATGGATATCAGAGAACAAAAACAGCAAGTCATGATGACACCACAGGACCGAACAGATAAACAACCATCAGAGATTAAGTCTTCATCTTCCTGTGACTCAGCCACATCAAATGAGTCTCCATTCAGAAACTTTACAGACAGACTGAACGAGCAAATCAAATTTGGGACACAATTAACACATAAACTTAGACTACACCAAACGCCTGGGACTAGTGTAAATAAGCCTGGGAGCTTCCCCCCACTGATTATTACAGATATTTGATATTTGAGGGAACCGGGCAATAAATCCACCCCTACCGTCTCCCAGAATTCACCCGGCACCCCTGAGGCTATATCAGTGATTATCAGCAGCAGGAAACATAAACCGTTAACCACACGCTCTCATATTAAACAAAATCTCTAATTGATAACCTGTCAGAAGGTTCAGCTGCCCATCATCACAATACTTAAGTTAGCTTTATTAAACATTAGATCTCTATCCGGGAAGTCTTTTCTTATCAATGACTTCATCACTGAGCATAATTTACACGCCCTTTTTTTATCAGAAACTTGGCTAGATGAAAATAACGAAACAACTTCATTAATAGAATCTAGTCCTCCAAATTACAATTTCTTAAGCGAGAACAGAAAACACAGACGAGGTGGAGGTGTAGCCACCATCTTTCACATCTCAATGAACTTTAAAAAGGTAACTCTGGGCACGTTTGATTCTTTTGAATACCTAGCCACCCAGATAAATGAGCCTAACAAAGCGTTATTTCTAAGTTTATATAAACCACCAAAACTTAACTCTAACTTCTTTAATGATTTCAATGACCTTCTTTCTGTAATATGTATCGACTATGACCAACTAATCATCGTGGAGGACTTTAACATTAATACATGGCGGACATTAATAAATGGCGGAAAACTCAACTCCAGGTTCACTGTGAGATCTACAAAGAGAGACTGAATAGATATCAGCTAACTATAAAAGATGCTAGGAAATCGTTCTTTTCTGAAATCATCAACAGAAACATTAATAATGCACGGACTCTATTTGCAACAGTGGAAAGACTAACTAATCCTTTAGTGACAGTAGCCCCTGAACTAAATTCTACCAGGGCCTGCAATGAATTTGCCAGCTTTTTCACTGAAATGATTCTAACAATTAGACGGTCACTCTGTACCTCAATATCGAACCCACAACCAGTGCTATCCCCAATCAACAACAATGTAGAGATAATGTCTGAATTCCACGAATTAAACCAGAACAGCCTTGAAAAAATCATTATCCAATTAAGCTCCTCCTCCTGCTGTCTTGATATCCTACCCACAGCTTTTCTAAAGAAGGTTCTTCCTGTTATTGGTTCTGATCTTGTTCAAATAGTGAACTCATCACTGCTATCAGGTGTCTTCCCTCAGGCTTTAAAAACAGCAGTTATTAAACCACTGCTAAAGAAGAAAAATCTTGACAACACGTTAATGCAGAACTACAGGCCAATCTCTAATCTCCCATTCATCAGTAAGATTATTGAAAAAGCTGTGTTTCAGCAGTTAAATGGCTTCATAACAATGACAAACCGTTTTGATGCTTTTCAGTCTGGTTTCCGCGCTCACCACAGCACCGAGATTGTCCTCGTCAAAGTATTTAATGACATCCGCATAAATACAGACTGTGGAAGAACCACAGTGCTGGTTCTGTTGGACCTCAGTGCAGCATTTGACACTGTTGATCATGATATTTTATTGGAACGACTGGAGAGCTGGGTCGGACTCTCTGGTACAGTACTTGGCTGGTTCGAGTCTTACCTAAAGAACAGGGACTTCTATGTTTCAATAGGAAACTTTTCATCAGAACGAACAGAAATCACATGTGGGGTGCCCCAGGGCTCCATCCTGGGGCCCCTCTTATTTAATATCTACATGCTCCCACTAGGCAAGATTATAGCGACCAATAACATTAGCTACCATAACTACGCAGATGACACTCAGCTCTACATTACAATGTCACCAGGTGACTCTGAACCCATTCAAACCCTAAATCAATGCATTGACCAAATAAATGGATGGATGTGCCATAACTTTCTCCAGCTGAATAGAAACATAACTGAAGTGATTATTTTTGGACCCAAGGAGGAACGATCAAGAGTCAGCACACAGCTTCAATTAATACACCTAGAAACTACTGATCAGGTTCGAAACCTAGGTGTAGTAATGGACTCAGACCTGAACCTCCAGGGTCACATAAAGGCAATAACAAGGTCAGCGTTCTATTACCTGAAGAACATCTCTAGGATTAAAGGACTGATTTTGCAACACGACCTAGAAAAACTCATCCATGCGTTTATCTTTAGTCGGATTTATTACGGCAACAGCATCTTCACAGGTCTGCCTAAAAAGTCAATCAGACAGCTGCAGCTGATCCAGAACGCTGCCGTTCGCGTCCTCACTAGAACCAGGAAAGTAGAGCATATCACCCCAGTTCTGAAGTCCTTACACTGGCTCCCTGTAGCTCAGAGAATAGATTCTAAAATACTTTTACTAGTTTATAAATCATTACATGGCTTAGCACCAAAATATGTTGAAGACCTGTTGTCATGATACCAACCACCAAGACCACTCAGGTCCTCCAACTCTAGCCTACTAAACATCCCTAGACTCAGAACTAAACATGGAGAAGCAGCTTTCACTTTTTATGCTCCCCTTATCTGGAACAGACTTCCTGACGAGTGCAGAGCTGCTGAAACTCTGAACTGCTTTAAATCGAGACTAAAAACCCATCTGTTTAGAATTGCCTTTGAGTAAATGCTTGATGTCATATGTATGAAATGTGTTCATGCTCTCTTGCTTTTTTATATTTATATTTATTATTTATATTTATATTTTTCTCTTGCTTTATTGTGTATCATGTGTAATGTGTGTTTCTTTTATGTGTTTTTTTTAAATCACCAAATCATGTAAAGCACCTTGAATTACCTTGCTGTTGAAAGTGTGCTATACAAATAAAATTGCCTTGCCTTGCCTTGCCTTGCCTAATCCACGGAGACTTCTTTCTACCTGAGACTACTTTCACTTTAGTCGAAGCAATGGAATCAATGATGCCTGAGATTTTCACGAGGAAATTATCTACCAGCTTGTTTACTGAGTTGGAGTTGGGAGATGAGGGGGATGTGGTGGAATGGTAAATACTTTTAAAGGTTTCAACAGAACTGTCCCCGAGAAAATGCTTTTTTACAGTTATCTCACTGTGGCTAGATGTTTTAGCAGAGATGGTACTTTCAAATAAAATACAGAAATGGTCAGATAATGCAATATGAATTACCGAGATGTCAGATATAGTCAAACCTTTGCTGATAATTAAGTCCAGAGTGTGTCCTTTATTGTGTGTTGGTGGTTTGACATGCTGGGTCAGGCCGAAGTTGTGAAGAGTGTCACTTAATGTTTTTGCTAGTCTATCCTGGGGATTGTCAGTATGGATGTTGAAGTCCCCCACAATGATTAATTGGTCATAATCAACACATATTACGGAGAGAAGGTCGCTGATATCATTAAAGAAGTTAGAGTTAGGTTTTGGGGGTTTATATAAACTTAGGCCTGGCCTGGGGTCTTTCTGCATGGAGTTTGCATGTTCTCCCTGTGCATGCGTGGGTTCTCTCCGGGTACTCCGGCTTCCTCCCAAAGTCCAAAAACATGACTATTAGGTGAATTGGTCTCTCTAAATTGCCTTTAGGTATGAGCGTGTGTGTGTGCATGGTTGTTTGTCCTGTGTGTCTCTGTGTTGCCCTGCGATGGACTGGCGAGCTGTCCATGGTGTACCCTCTTGCCCCGTGACTGCTGGAGATAGGCACCGCCCCCCAGCAAACTTGCATTAGGATGGACGGGTACAAAAAATGGATGGCTGGATGGATATAAACTTAGGAATATAGCTTTTTTAGGCTCATTTATCTGGATGGCTAGATATTCAAAAGAGTCAAATGTGCCCAGGGATAGCTTTTTAAAGTTCATTGAGTTATGAAAGATTGTGGCTACACCTCCACCTCGTCTGTGTTTCCTGCTCTCACTCAAGAAATTGTAATTTGGAGGAGTAGATTCTATCAATACAGATGTTTCATTATTTCTATCTAGCCATGTTTCTGATAAAAAAGGGCATGTATTTTATGTTCAGTGATGAATTCATTGATTAGGAGTGACTTCCCTGATAGAGACCTAATATTTAATAAAGCTAACTTAAGTGATTTGATAATCGGTAGCTGAACCTTCTGACAGGTGATCAATTTGAGATTTGTTTTATTATAAGTGCGTTTGGCTTTAATTTTTTGTTTTCTCTTGCTAATAATAACTTCTATGAATTTCTTGGGGTGGCCGGACGACTTCTGGAAGACGGTGGGAGTGGGATTATTATTGCACATCAGATGTCCGTGATTACCAGTTCAAACCTGGGCGGAGTACATCCAGTGTTAGTCCCAGAAGGCTGATGTAGTACAAGTTTCGGTGTTAGTTGTGATCCAATTCTAATTTGTGGTTTCAGTCTGTCTGAAAAAATCTCTAAATGGAGAGTCATTAGGTTTTGATGAGTCTGATGACATTGGAATACTTGCTGGAAGTAGCAGGCAAATTCATTGCAGGCCCTGATCGAATTTAGTTCAGGGGCTACTGTCACTGGCGCATTATTTAGTATTTCCAAACAGTGTTGCAAACAGTGGAAAGAGTAAAAGGTTCTTTTTGAAAATGCTGTGTTGGTTATACTCAACATGCAACTGCACACATCTACTGAAAAGTTCCACTCTTGCTCCATAGGTCTACAGACTATTTTCCCATAAGTCTCAGGGATCATGAAGTGTTTTTGGGCAAATAGCAGACGTGTTGTTATATGTTTTTTTTGGGTTTTTTAGGTCAGCAATGTTTTTCATCTTGAAACTCTCCCATGTAGGATATTTTTGCCCAGTCTCTTTCTTATTGTAAAATTGTGAACACTGACCCTAACCAAGCTTAATGAGGGCTGGAGTGCTATAGCTGTTGCTCTTTTTTAATTTCCTTTCTGTGATTTCCTGGATGAATAGTCTTTGTTTTCTGGAAGTTATGTTGGTAGGCTGCCCTCTCCTGGGAAAGTCGACCATATTTCCAAGTTTTCACCATTTGAATATAATGGCTCTCACTGTGCCTTACAAATGGCTTTGTAACCCATTCTAGACTGAAAATATCAGTTTGTTTCCCATTTGTTCTCAAATTTCATTAGATCGGGGGCAAGTTCTGATGGTTTTTGGGATGTTTTTTATTTATCTTGTCAGACAGGTTTTATAAGTTATTTCTTAATTCTACAAGTGCCTCCACTTTACAGATATACACTTTGTGTTGAACACATATATAGAAGGTGTGTGGTTGTAATGTGACAGATATCACCAGCTATTAAAAGGAACAAACATTTACTTATGATGATTTGTCCTGTGAAGATAAGACTTCAATGCACAAGCTGCTGACAAAAGATTTGTGTGGAGGAAGTGGAGAAGAAGGGGAGGGGAGGAGTAAGGAACAGATCTCCCTTTGCGTACAACTACTGTGATTCATATCTGCTGTCGCCATGACCTTTATGCAAATGTGTAATTGCCTCATCAGAGACGTCAATAACATCCTTTTGAGTCAAAAGGCTAAAATTAAAGGTAGAACAGAGGGAGCCAGGGTGCAGGAAGCACCAAAACATTTAAAGAGGAGGTGAAAAGTGTAACTTCTGAACAGTTTTAAGTGTGCAATCTTTCTCCTTCGGCACTAACAAGGTCCAAGGGAGCATTTTATTAGCAGACTTAAATCATGGCTACAACTTCAGCTGGTAATCCTGCTTTAGTGAATTTAGTAGATGATTTAAACACTAAACAGAGGAGTAGTTGGAGTTCTGTCAACAGAATAAGAGTTAAGCTTTATTACTGGAAGGATTGCTCATTACCTTTGTCTTGATCTCACATGCAGGACTATACAAAGTTTTTAGCACCCCAGTGTGCATAAAGTTCTTGATATAAATTAATTTCATAACAATTTAGTGTTAGAAATCTATTATGCATTTATCTTTAAAAAAATGTAGATACATATTCACACTTGTTGATGTTGCATTTCTGAATAATTCAAATGCATTTTATTTCATCTTTGGATTTACCTAGCTATTCCTTTTTTGTACCTAATGTTCATATTGTCCACTGCTTTACTATGTACACACACTGCACTAGAATGTGTGTGCATAATGGGGTTTGGAGAGTTTTCTTCTCAACCCGAGCCAAAGAGTTTGTTTTTGGGAAATGTTATAAATCTTTGTTATGAAGGCTGAAAAGCTAAAAAGAAAACAAGTTTATTTATCAGAAATCTGAGTTATTGTTCAGGACACCACTTGAAGTACTGTGGAGAGGAGAAGCAGGTTGTTGAGCTGATTTTTCTAGAGGAGACATGAACCTGAAACCATCAGCTTCACAAACCTGCGGTGCAGATAGACTGAGGTCACAGTTACAGTGACTTCAGAAAAGGCGGAAGAAAAACTTTAAAATTATATCAAGAAACATGGTCAAGGTCAGCCTGGCAAAGGGCTGTCAATAATCTGGCAGAGAGCTTAAGTAGTGCTGCACACAGGTGAGACAGGAAGACAATTAAGTATGGGACAGGTGGGCTGAATAAGGCTAATTAGAGCAGAGAGAGTTGGCAGAAACAACATGGTGAGATAAAAAGATTAATAAACCACAGACTTGCTGTATTTAACCAATTTTAATGAATGGGTGCACCCAGTGCTGCCTGAGTAAAGGTGACTTAATTTTTGTGGTCCTATTTACCATTAATTTACGATAGTATGAAAGTCATATCTTTAGTGCAAATGAAAGCAAAAAACACGGTTAATAAAAGACAAATGCTTCGTGCTGTAGCAGAAACTTCCCATTTTAACAAGATTTGAATATCTGCATCGTTTTAGGCAGACCTCAAAACAGAACGTGGTCTACAGATTTTGTTGGAGCTGTTCGTAGCCGAGTGTGAAGAAGCTGGGATGAGAATCCGCATCTCCATATCCATGGTCGTGAGCCGGAAAAGGGTAGAGTGCCTTCTCTGGGTCAGAGATGAGGTCTTGTCCCAGGTGGAGGAGTTTAAGTATCTGGGGACAGACCGGCGGTGTATCGGTCTGTCGTGGTTTAGAGAGAGCTGAACTGAACGCAAAACTCTCTTTTTACCAGTTGATCTACTTTCCTACCCTCATCTAAAGTCATGAGCTCTGGGTAGTGACCAAAGAACGGGATCACGGATACAGGCGGCTGAACTGAGTTTTCTCCGCAGGGTGTCTGGACTCTCCCTTAGAGAAAGCTTGAGTAGCTCGGTCATCCAGGAGGGGCTAAGAGTAGAGCTGCTGCTTCTGGTTAGAATGCCTCCTGGATGCATCCCTGGGGAGGTGTTCTGGGCATGACTCACCTGGAGGAGTCCCAGGGGTATGTTTCTTGGGTGACCTGGGAATGCCTCCTCCTGAGGAGCTGGCCCAAGTAGCTGTGGAAAGGGAAGTCTGGGTCTCTCTGCTTAAGCCTCTGCCCCCACGACCCGATCCCGGACAAGTGAAAGACAATGGATGGATGGATTTGTAACAGTCTTCGAATTGCGGTCTCAGCTGGTACAACATTGGCCCCACGCGGCCAGTTCGACACCAATGCAAGGTAATGAATGAATAAATTAATAGTAAATGCCCTGTAACTGTTTAGCGCTTTTTAAAGTTCAAGGATTGCAAAGCGCTTTACACTGCAATCAGTCATTCATCCATTCATACACACATTCACACAATGATGGTGGTAAGCTACATTGTAGCCACAGCTGGGGCAGACTGATAGAAGAGAAACTGCTATATAATCGACGCCACTGGGCCCTCTGATCACCACCAGCAACCAAAACAAAGACAGGTGGAGTAGGAGACCACACAACACCCATGTGATAAATATTGTGAATCCCCAGCTGACATTAACAGATTACTATGAGTGATTAACAGTCCATGGTCTGCGAACATTCCTTGCCAATGAATCCAGTGCATTCTTGTAAATAAACCCGTCACCTGTCAGAACTGCAGTCTGTAGCTTACACACCAGCTTACTTTCATTCCAGATTTTTAAGATCAATATTATTTAGAAAACTCGAGTTCCAGGTCTCAACTCAAAGTCAAGTGTTGAATTGTTTGGTTGTAAAAGCTAAGTCCTCAGATGACATCTAGTTTAGTACCCTAAGTGTAACTCAAGTTGAAGTCTTAAACTTGAGTACCTATCTCTGCCAAATTCATTACACTATCAGTTTATTTAAACACCATTTCCCCCCTGAGGGCTTTTTCCCTCATCAGTTGTTCCTCAATATCAGAAAACCTGGGAGTCAAAACATCTGATAAATTGACTGAATAAAGATTATTTGAGAAGGTATGCAACACTTTTTTTTAATAGTTTGGCCTTAAGCTCTTGTGCTTCATTTATTAATTTTATCCTCTCCAAACAGTAACAAAGTTTATGTAAAGCAGTTCCGGTTATAAAAAGTAATACATATTTATTGGAAATTTTCCTAATTTACACGAAAGAAATCATTTTGCAAACGTTTTACTGCAGTGCTTTTTACCAGAGGGCCATCAGTTTGAATAATGTTGTAGGCTTGTAGTATTGCATTACAATGCTGTGTCCATTACCTCTGTAACACCTCATCACTTTCAGTCAAGCCTTCATGGAACAGCTTACCAGCAGGCATATGTTTAACAGATATGAAGTGTTGTCAAGGCTACATACTTTAAGCAGCATGTGCTGAAAAAAAGTCTGCCTCCTGAAGTTTGGAATTAATTCTGGGCATGTTTTAGAGTTAAAATTAAGAAAACCTTAGCTTTTACACTTTTCCAAAATGCCATGGAAAGAGCACTTATTGTATTACTATTAATATTATTATAATTTTTTAAAACAATTATTTATTGATTTTCAAACACAAAAGCACGGCTAGTTACAACATCGTTCCTATACAAAGTAAAATTAAATTGGCAACGGGGGCTAATAACTTGTATGTCTAAGAAAACAAAATCAAATATAAGCACGCACACACATGTAAGTACACATGTATGCACACCTTTCATACACCATACATGCTACCTTAAGTGCAGTACCATCTCCTGTTAACCAATTATTCACATACATGGATATGCAGAATATTGGTACAAGAGAAAGTTAAGTCCCCAAGAGAGAATTTAAAAAAGAAAGGATAACCTCAGAGATGCATGTAGCCTGTGCCACTGAATAATTAAGCAATGTAAGGGGGGGGATAAATAATAACAACCAAATAGACATAACATGCACAGCCATATAAAGCAAAAATGATCAAGATCCTTTATCAGTGATTATAACATTTTTGGCTTTTAGAAAGTAAAAAAAAAAACAAATTTGTTAAGCTTGTTTGTTGTAACATAACTTATCCATTCTAACGCTACTTAGGATATCATAGCATCCAACCAGTCAGAGACTCCACAAATATTCAACTTTTTCCAGCATCGAGCAATACATACAAACAAATATCAAGTAGAAATTTTTTAGAATTTGGAAGTATGAAATTATTAGGATATATGTTAAAGATACACAGCTTGGGATCAGCAGGAACCACTTCACCAATAATCATAATTAATTAATAACGAGTGTAATTATCAGAAGAGATCCCTATTTCATTGTATATAGGAGTGTCAGCCAATTTCGCACTTTTGGAGGGATATTCTTTTAACTGTTGGCAAATTATCACTGAATATCATTACAATTATTTAATACAAGGTGCAAAGGACCCATGGTGGTTGCATGTGAGACACCTTTCCAAGTTATAATGATTTTGTGTTGTTTGTTTTTGTCCAATAAAAGCAGCCTGGTTCTGAGAATGTAAATCGTCTTGCCTATAAAGCAGGAACAACTTCTAAGGTAACAGTATTTTTATGCAGTAGGGGGTCCATTTGGAGTGTAAGGAGAACTGCTCATAGGATCACTAGAAAATCTAACTTCTAAAGACCTTCAGGAAGATTTAGAAGACTAAAGCAGAAGTGCAGTGTTTTGTTTCCCAGCAAAACATGAAGAAATAATTAATTCTTGGAAAGGTATTTAAAGAAGGAATTTTCCAGAATTTTCATTTTTTAGACATTTAGAATAAAACATGTCATTAAGAGCATGTGCAGGAACTTGTGTTGCTGAGAATAATTTAATGGGAAAAGAGTAACCACCATTTGTCTATTAATCCTTGCTAGGGTCATATGGGGGCTGGTGCCTGGGTACAGTCTGAACTGGCTAACTGTCTATAAAGGATCTGAAAAACAGTAGTACAAATTTCTAATATACATGCAACATGATGTAATGTTTAGAACAAGCTAAGCACGACTGTCGGTAATGAAGATTCTAGAATATTTTCAAAATGGACGGACGGACGGAAGGTAACACGGCCTGCCTGAATTACTCAAAAACAAAGGCACAGCCTTGTCTTACCTGCATGTGTTCATGCTGCATGTGTTCTTTTATCTGCTAATAACTCGTATTGTTATCCAATGAAGCAACATCAACAGGAAAAAAAAAGCACCAGTCATGTTGGTTTTTGTTCTAAGCCGTGCCTGGTTCGGTGCTCTGTTACCAAGCACACTGTGTTATGTGCATCCTCATTCACCCACCTTGCTGCCTCTTCAGTAGTTGGCCATGTGACTCTCCATTCTTAACAAGAAGATTATGTCTTTTAATCTGATTTATTGGAGGCTTTAACGATTATTCAAACTAATTCATCAAATTTTATTAAAAAGTAAACTATGATGACCAAATTATGGAATAGATGTTTGTGGACTTTAACAAAAACAGGTAGGTCAGATGTAGACCTCCTTATTTTGGTTCTGAATCCTGTTGTCTGTCTGCTTGACAATCCAAGCAATGCGGTCTCTTTCTCAATTGCTGTTGGAGAGTTTTCTTTTCAGATTCCAAAGTGTAGTGTTTCTTACTGATGCTCACTGCTGACTCCTGACTTCTCATAAATACTCCACATCAAAGGTCCAAAATCTAACTTGCTATTGTGTATATAGTTCATAGGAATAACATGTATTGCTTTCAACTTCTTTGTGTCTGGTTCATTCTGTTTTAAGAAGATATTTGCAATAAGGGAAAGAAAATGTGACCATACCCAGCCAGATTTGTAACTTGTTAGTAGCAGTGTAGTTCCCCCTAACCTCACAGTAAAAACAAGACACTTCTGTCAAGTTAAACTAGGCCTACAGATAAAACTTATTTATCTGCTAGCAAGCATCAAACATGCCCTTGGGTACAGTGTGGCTCTTAAATCTTAAGCACACACACTGTGTCAAACCCCCATTTGACTGCGGTCACCTCTGTCCTGAGATGCCCCTGTGAAACAGAGTCTGCTCCCTGCCAAGCATCAGTGCCGGCTACTATCAGCCATTAGTTTCTGTTTAACCTTTCATATAAATGCGACAGGTAGAAGCTGGTATTGATGCTGGCAGGTAATTTGTGTTTGTGGGAACTTTCTCCACTGGTGTCTGTGTGTATCAATGTGGGGTGAGGGCTGCATAGTGCACTTCTCCTTCATCCATCTTTCACTAATGCAAAGACTTCCAGGGTCCATCATCAGTCCACAAAGACTGCAGTTCTGCATCAGGCCTCTCATTCTCTTTACTGCCTTTCAACCCTCAGCTTTGTAATGTATGTTATCACATGTGGAACTATTGTGAATCCTATTCATGTCCGAACTATTCATTAAGTTCCTTTTTTTTACCCGACATCTGAAGTGGTGCCCTGCTCAGATGATTAATTAATGATATTAATACATGTGCCAACAACTCTGGCAGCTTTTTTATGTGAGAGATAAAACACAAATTAACACCTTGGTTAGCTGATTTAACCAACAGAAATAGATTTTAAAAAAAGACTCCCCTGCCCAGAAATATATATTACTTTGCAAAGATATTTATACCCCTTACGTTTCTTTTTTATTTTGTCTCGTTACAACCATAGACCTTAACTTATTTTGTTGGGATTTTATGAGACAGATCAGGGATTCTCAAAGTCCATACATCAATTCAGATCTGGACCAAATGGTGAGTCATTCCAGACCAAGTTCACATCATATTTTTGGAAGAGCACACTCAGCAAGGCTAGACCAACAGCTCTGCTATGAAATTTATGTTTTTCCTACAAAGAAAAACAGCTACTTTGCATTTCATTCCTGCACCACTTCTCACTAGTTTTTTTTTTTTTTTTTTGCAAGGTTGGGACTACGTTTGGAAAATGAGCTTTCAGTTTTGTTGACCCCACTGCTTGGCACGCTTTCCAAACTGAGCTGAAAATATCTGAACACATCTCACTTGAAGCATTTTATTCCATCTTAAATGTTAAACAAGTCCACATTTTAGATGTTGAACTGTGTCAAAAACCAAATTATTGACCATTCAAATTTGTATTGTTGGTATTGTACTTGTAATTATTATGATATATTTTGATGTCCTCTGACCAAGTCACCCTTGTAAAAGAGATCTCTATTAGGATTTCACCTAGTTAAATACAGATTTAATAAATAAGCACAATTAGTCATTAATAGATACAAATTCAAAAGCATATCACAACGGTATTGAAACTACTAAACTATTTTTTTTCTCTGTTCCACACAGTTAACAACAGTAAAGAAAATATACAATGAGCTGCATTATCAACAAGTCACATCAAAACAGAAAGGAAGGAAGTTAGCATTAGCCTTGCTCCTAGCAAACATCTCACTATATAAAGATTCTCAGCAGAGTGAGATTTACATGCAGACTATGTTATGTTCCCAGTCAGACGGTCCCTTATTGGAAAATGAATTATATAGTTATACACTTTTTGGATAGTGTTGTTAGAAAATGAAAACAGCTTTCTTAAACCTAATTAACCAGTCCCTTAAGGATTTCGCGATGTTGTGGTCACAACTATTAACGCAAATTCAGCCAATCCTCGCGAATCCTGCACATCTTCCGATTATCGCAACTTTAACACATGTTTGACCAATTGCGATCCTCCTTCTTATTTTCTTATATCTGATGTCATCACACATCACTTACACTCCCTGTTTCTTATGTGAGGGGGAGCGAGAATGAAATATGTTGCATTTGTCAATAAAAATCACTGACAAGTAACGTGAAGTAGGCTACAGTTTCCTCATTCGCTACATGAAAGTGGAGGTAAATTGTTTTGTACCTCATGCAATATTGTGGTCCAACACAAACGGAAGTTATCAACCGACAAACATTTTTCTACCGCAAAACAACATTTTGACAGAATACAATGCACATCATTCCCTTACCTCTTGATGCTGAGGGTGCCGACATTTTCAACTTTACAGTACAGTACAGTTTATTAAAACAACAATAATAGTAAGACTATGTGTACAATTTATCATTAACTGTATGTTTTTTGTTATTAACAGGATGAACTAGATGCATACCTGTCAAGTTTTGGATTTGAAAATATGGGAAAAATTCCATCAGCCGCGAGCCAAACCGCCACCACAGCCAACCTATAGTATCTCTTACATTTTAGTTGGTGTACAAAAAAAGTCTATAATCACTTTTCAACCAATTACTAACTACAATTAGGTGTTCAGAATCTGATAGGCCTACCTTTGTTGACATTGAAATGCTGTGAACAGTATGTTATAATACAGCCTAAATGAAAACACAAAAGGGTAAATCAAGCACATTTATTGATTTTACATTTTTCAGTTCATATGCTATTTAACACATTACATACTTACAGTTTATTTCACAATGCTTGTCTTTAAGTTAAACATTTACATTTCATTTTCATTACACATTTTCTTTTAACATATCACGTTCACTCCTGTGGCTCTCTGACATTCATTAGTGACTTATTAGGGCTGGGCGATAATTCGATAGCAATATATATCGATCGATAGACGTGTGGTGCGATAGAAAAAAAAGGGGTCGATAAAAAAGTTCGATAGAAAAAAAAACGTTTTCCCTCATTTTTTCATTACAGCCAATCAGGTAGCTTAATACAACAATTATTACTTACTCCAAATAAATCATTACCACTGATAGGCAGCTTTGTCAGCCACCCCTCTCTCCTTTCAAACCACAAAAAGGCTGAAATGATTTAAGCTAAAACATAATTTTTTGATAGTCCCTAAGCGAGCCATCGCCGTAACTTCACGTCGGTCAGATCTCACAGCAAGGGAACAGCGGAGGAAGTTGTTCCGAATAAATTTTTCAGTGACTCGGATAAAGGTTGCATTCCGTTTTGAACCGATCCTCGACGCACTAAAACACTAAACGTAGCAATAATAAACCATATAAAATACTACGATCAGTTGTCTTAGCAGGACTCCCCTCTCCCGGCACGCTGCAAATCCGTTACAGAGAGACACAGGAAACTTATCCAGGTCGCGCTGCTAACAACACCTGTGGCTTTTAAAATGTCCCCTTCGGTTTTGCCCCCAGTCCTCAGAAGCGAAAAACGCTTTAAAAAACACAACAGGGTTGGATAGGCCAACCGGCTGAAATTAATAAGAATAAAGCCCCGTTTACACGAAGTAAAAACGCAGATATTTATCTGCTGTTTGGCCTCTCATTTACATGAACCCCGTTTTTATCACAGAAAACGATTATTTCTAAAAACTCCGGCCAAAGTGGAGATTTGCGTTTTCTCCGTTTTAAGTGTTTGCGTGTGGACAGAAACAACCAGAGTTTTCAGCTCGGCAACGTCACTTTCCAGGACAAAAATCTATCTGTGTTTACACTCAGAAACAGCATTTATGCCCTCAGAGATGTGGCATCATCGATTGTCCAAGCACTTTTTGCTTGCTAGCTTTTACAAGCTCATGTAGAAGTTAGAGGTTAGAGCATAGAAAGTTACTCTGAGTGGATAGGATTTGGGGGAACTACTGCCCCCTACAGGTTTGGCATGTCTATGAATGTGCTTATCAACAGACTTTTGCGGTTAGGTGTGGACTGAGATTTTTTTTTTAAACAAGGTGGTGAGGATATTCGTTTAAAAAAAAACAACCTGGCTACGTGTGCACATAGTGTGCTTTATTGACAAACTAAACCAAAGGTTTCAGCCATTAATATTATAACGAGTCATAAAATGTTTAAAAGATTAAACTGTATCAAGATAAGCCTTTAATTTCAATTACTAACAATTAAAAAATGTATAATATAATGTTTAATAATGTGACTTTTCTTTGTATTTACTGATGTTACTCAGGTATCTTTATTTGTTCCTGTGTCTTACAAACTTATTCATGAAAAAAAGAGGTGTTTGAAAAATGAATTCATTTAATTCTTAGTTAAAATTAGTTAATTGAAGAATAAAAAAATGACCGGGGAGGCACTTAAAATATGTTTTTTACGTTTTGTGATATTTATCAATAATTATCGATATCAATCAATATGACTATTCCCTTTATCGATATGCTATTTTTCTATATCGCCCAGCCCTATGACTTATTATACAAGAGGGTAACCATATTCTGAGAATCCAAAAAGAGGACACCCTCCCCAGCATGGGCGTGACTACCCCCCGAATAAAATCTATAAATTAATATGGATTCAGGTTAGAAAATACTCAAATATTAGATTGATGAGGTAAATACAGTCAGATGTCATTTCCATCTCTCACATGAATTTGAAGGACTGCTTTGAAAAACCAGCATAATAAATCAAATAGACCAAAGAATGTTTATTCATATTTGCAGAAAAATATAATTATTAATGATTGTTGGAAATGTGTTCCAGCAAATACGTCTTAAAAAATGATGTAGGAATTTATTCTTCAGTAAATCACTGAGTCATGTTTAGTGTTTTACCTGCTGTCTGACAGAGAACTTCTTCTGCTTCTTATAACATGCAGGCTGGATGGTGCGACTTGAAAACTTTATTTTCTAGTTGATGCATTCGATTAAGTAATGAATCAGTATTACATTATGACCATTATAAACTATAGCAAGTTTTCAAGATAATATAGTTTATTTTAACACATTAAATCTGACTCATATGCACCAATCTAGATCATAATAATCAGATTCTGGCTTTCATCATTCATTATGCTTTAAAATTGTAATATTCTCATTTTTATTTGATCTATTTTTACCCAAGATCACTTGATGTTATGATTGCAGTTTTCTAGATCTGTTGCGTTCAGTTTTTCAGATAGAGCGATGACAGTAGCCTATTTATAATCCTGAGATCCTGAGAACTCCACTGATACTAGGCAAGGCAAGGCAAGGCAATTTTATTTGTATAGCACACTTTCAACAGCAGGGCAATTCAAGGTGCTTTACATGATTTGGTGATTTAAAAGAAACACATAAAAGAAACACACATTATACATGATACACAATAAAGCAAGAGAAAAATAAAAAAAAGCAAGAGAGCATGAACACATTTCATACATATAACATCAAGCATTTACTCAAAGGCAATTCTAAACAGATGGGTTTTTAGTCTCCATTTAAAGCAGTTCAGAGTTTCAGCAGCTCTACACTCGTCAGGAAGTCTGTTCCAGATAAGGGGAGCATAGAAACTGAAAGCTGCTTCTCCATGTTTAGTTCTGAGTCTAGGGATGTTTAGTAGGCTAGAGTTGGAGGACCTGAGTGGTCTTGGTGGTTGGTACCATGACAACAGGTCTTCAACATATTTTGGTGCTAAGCCATGTAATGATTTATAAACTAGTAAAAGTATTTTAAAGTCTATTCTCTGAGCTACAGGGAGCCAGTGTAAGGACTTTAGAACTGGGGTGATGTGCTCTACTTTCCTGGTTCTAGTGAGGACGCGAGCGGCAGCGTTCTGGATCAGCTGCAGCTGTCTGATTGACTTTTTAGGCAGACCTGTCAAGATGCTGTTGCAGTAATCAATCCGACTAAAGATAAACGCATGGATGAGTTTTTCTAGGTCGTGTTGCAAAATCAGTCCTTTAATCCTAGAAATGTTCTTCAGGTGATAGAACGCTGACCTTGTTATTGCCTTTATGTGACCCTGGAGGTTCAGGTCTGAGTCCATTACTACACCTAGGTTACGAACCTGATCAGTAGTTTCTAGCTGTATTAATTGAAGCTGTGTGCTGACTCTTGATCGTTCCTCCTTGGGTCCAAAAATAATCACTTCAGATTTGTTTCTATTCAGCTGGAGAAAGTTATGGCACATCCATCCATTTATTTGGTCAATGCATTGATTTAGGGTTGGAATGGGTTCAGAGTCACCTGGTGACATTGTAATGTAGAGCTGAGTGTCATCCGCATAGTTATGGTAGCTAATGTCATTGGTCGCTATAATCTTGCCTAGTGGGAGCATGTAGATATTAAATAAGAGGGGCCCCAGGATGGAGCCCTGGGGCACCCCACATGTGATTTCTGTTTGTTCTGATGAAAAGTTTCCTATTGAAACATAGAAGTCCCTGTTCTTTAGGTAAGACTCGAACCAGCCAAGTACTGTACCAGAGAGTCCGACCCAGCTCTCCAGTCGGTAGGAGGCGATAATGCTCCTTTAAGCTGGTTGCCAACCGCCATACTAAATATGTCCAGATTAATTACTGTGGAAGGGATGAAATATTGATCCAAAGTCGAACTGTTTTTTACCGCGACGTCTTAGAGTCAAATAATTGTCGGTGATGACTCTGAGCTTCGGATAATAATTAATCTGTGTCGTCGCGAAATGAATCCTAACCTGCTGTAGCAGCTCAGATTGTGTTATCTTAGGTGGGCTGCTCACCTGAGCTCCACTGCCCTGGTAAAAACGGCTCTGACGACCATGACTTTACATTGGGTATTTTTTCTACAATTCGTCGGTGAAACTACACTTTCGACATTTTAGTGGCACATTACAAGCATGCAGCACAGCTCATTTGTTTTGTGAGCAGTGGCTGTTTTTAAAGTGAAGTAAACCAGGTGCAATGTGGGGGTAAAACCGGACATTTTATGATATTTAAGTAAATCCCCCCGGACATAATTTTATGGCCAAAAAGGAGGACATGTCCGGGAAAAAGAGGACGTATGGTCACCCTGTTATACAAGTTTGTTGCAGATTTTGCATTCTTTAACACTTTTTTGATATTTACAAACCTTTGATTTTTTTTGCCAGGACTTACTTCTTCACTTTCATCCATCTCTCTCGTTTGCTATTTCTGTTATGTTCCCACTTTCTGCACAAATCTCGCGACAACTGCCACAGGGGCAACTGTATGTGGTGGTTCTCGCGAGGCTTCTTCTTCTTCTTCATTCTTCTTGTTTAACGGCGGTTGGCAACCAGCTTAAAGGAGCATTATCGCCTCCTACCGTTCCAGAGATCAGTTTGGAGAGGCAGAGGAATTTAAACATATGTAAGGGCTATATTACGGGAGATTTACAGGAAAATAATAATACGGGAGGACGGCTGGAAAGCAGGGTAAAATACGTTACTTTCCCAGCCAAGACGGGATACTTGACAGCTATGACTAGATGACACTGCACAGGTGTGGAACGCACACAACATCAGGCCATCAAAAAATGTAAATGTCCCAAGTGGGCAGCCAAGTGTTATGTATGAATTTCCAGAACTATATGGGACAAGAGACTTCCTTTCACCAGTTGAGGGTGGTCATGTTGAACTATGCGAAAGTCAATGCATCTTCAGACTTACTGTACCCTGTGATCCAGATGTATATGAACTGTGCAACATTTTAATGGCAGAGTCCCATCTTAGTCTACCAAGTGATCCATTTCAAGCTGTAAACTTATATTTGTACCTGAGAGAAGCTGTCAGAGCATCACTGTAAACCCAATGTATAAAAATGTGTACAGGGGATGTAATTGTAAATGCAGCTTATGTTGGTTCATCTACTGGATCACTAGCTGGCTTGTTTAGGCTACATGTAATAATAACCATAATGTCTGCGTGTGGCAGGGCAATATCCCACAGGAAGAAAAAATAAATACCGATTTATTTAAACAGTGTGGATTTTTCTTAACAAGTATAGTTACAAGTACTTTGATGTAAAACCCTGGCATAGTTAACATTTTTGCTTTTGAATATCAGTCAGCAAGATTTCCAAAATATATCTTCTATACATTATTTTGACAAAGAGCAAGGTGTTCATATTTTTATTAAATGACAGGTAAAAAGTAGACACCATTTTAATAAAATCTACAATTTGGCAACAATTACTTTGAAGGGGGAGTCTCTCCCCTCCGCCCCCAATTTAAACCAGGTCACACCAACAGATTTGCTAAATAAAAAAATGACAAAGTCATCAAGGTAACAGACTTTGTGACAGAAATGGTATCGTTTTCAGTAAAACAGAATTAGTCACTATACATACCTAAAACTTTTCAAAACCATGTGCATTAAACACACTATTAAAAAAATAAAGATTTGACTTTCATAGTACTATGCTTGATTAACTTAACTCAGGACTGAATCAGGTTCAGACCAAACTTCAACAAGGAACTGCCCCACAAAAAGCATCAATAAGACAGGAATAAACTAAACCAAGAGCAGAAGCCGGTGTGTATATATATATATATATATATATATATATATATATATATATATATATATATATATATATATATATATATATATATATATATAGCAAAAAGCGGTTGGACAATCGATGATGCCAACACATCTCTGAGGGCATAAATGCTGTTTCTGAGGGTAAACACAGGTTGCACAAGTGATGTCGGAGCATTTTTGTCGCGGAAAGTGACGTTGCGTTTTTCCTTCGTGTAAACGGGGCCTAAGAAGCGAGCTAATTCTAAAAGCCAGGCTTACTTTGACAATCCTGACTCAATTTCCCCACATTCAGTTCCATGAACAAGGCTTACCTGAAACCCCGCTCATTCACCATGGCAACATATGCTTTTGGACCAGCCTGCTCCTTGGCAGGCTATCTGTGAGGCTTATTTTAGCTTGATCAAATGATTGGACGATCTATGTGATGTTACACTGCAGGGCTGGTATTCTGCTGCTGTTCTCTCCCTCACCACACCCACCCTCCAATATAAAGTTATTAAATTGGTTACAGCAGCTGCAGTTTTCTTTTTGGTGGTTAAATGCAATGGAATGTAGGCTTTATCTTTTAAAATGTAGTTCTAATTAGATTTTACTTTTATTATTTTGAAGAACATTAGTGTATTCAATATTTAATTTCTGCCAGAAACATTTTGTTCCACCAATGTCGCTCCTGACACCAAGCATTATTAAGAATTACAAATAAATTACTGATGGAGCCATAAAATCAACATACTGTCCTGTCTAAATGTGTTAAATAGCCTTATAGTACCTTTAAACTGGTAAAAAATACATATTTAAATTTAAATACTGTATTAATGTAACTCTACATTTTAAAGACTTGAAACTGTTCTTATTTAGTTGATAAATATTTTACATCCTTTCTTAAAACATGTTCTAACACATTTAACCTGTCAGCTATTTTCTGTCATGTGTTATATTCTGGTTTTATTAATTCACAACAGAGTCCAGATTATCTTGCCCTATGCAACGAGGTAATATGATATGCTGGAGTGGAGTCGAAATATATTTTTGTGGGACACTAAATTGCTTTTAGTGAGTGGTGGTGATGGTGGTGTGAAGCCTTTTGAACCAATGAAGATTTCGATCCAATTGAATTAAAAAAAAGGTTCATTGCTCGATGCTTCAGAACTCTATAAGGACATCTGCTGGTGAAGGCATTGTATTGCAAATGTTTTCAGTCAATTGTACTCTGTTGAAGATGAATGGTGGATTTGACTTTATGGGTAAATAAATAATTTAAAAAGCCTCCCTGGGACCATGTTATAAAAATGTATGGCATTTTACACATGAAATTAAGTACAATAAAATCAGTATTATTTGTGTGAATACTTGAGGTAATTAATCATGGAGGATATTTTTGTGATACAAGCTTTGAATCTCGGGTGTCACAGGTAACATCACTATTGAGTGTAAGTCTTTGTCACAGGCCACTTTCCAGGGTGTACCCTCCCTATGAACTAATGGTTAGTGGGACAAGTTTCTGTAAGAAGATGAATGGAAAATTGTGTAGAATCACTCAGTGATGGATCTTACCTATAGATTTTGGACTGATTCCTCTTCTATGGACTGCGTGTGTGCAGTATTCAGGTCCTCAGAAAGCTGTAAATGTAAATCTTGTGGTGGTAATCCACTCAACTGGGAACTCTGAGGAATTGATATATGTAATAGTGTAAAAATGTTTATTCTAAAAGGGTATTTTTTACTAATGTCAACAGCATGTATTTTCTTTAAAGCTACATTGTGTATTTTTGAGTTAATTCCTAGCAAAAACACCTTTGTTCTTTCAAAAATATGTGCTCATTCATGTGTAATTACTTCCACCTACTAATGTGTAGAATCTGCTATTCAGAATACATACGCACGAATGGCTGAATCCATGTTGAGCCTCCATCTTTGAAATACATTCGCCAACGAGGGACATCCACCTTTCACGCTTTGGCTACACTCAGTTGCACCGTGACGAATGCCAGAGGGAAATTGTCTACTCGTGACGCGGCAGACGTCTGACTATATAGCTAAATGCAATGTAGTTTTTTAATGTAACCTCATCACTGGAAGGAACACTGGACGGAGTTGTAGGACTGGAAGCCATGTTAACCTTGGCATGAAACGGCCACCGTAGGAGTTAAAACGCGCTCGGAATGGGGGGGTGGGAGGTGGAGCTGGAACGTAATATTCAGTTGGTTGTTTCACCGCTAGATGGGAGAAGTTCTTACACAATGTAGTTTTAATATAAGGTAATTACAGAATGAAATGACCAGTTTTCAATGAACTTATGTTATATCAAGACTTCAGATCTCACTTGTGTAAGAAGCTCCTCCTGGTCACTAGTCAGTGTTATCACAATTGTGTCGTCACCACCTAGTCGGCTGGTAGGATCTTTTGGGTCCCATTCCACAGTGCCATCCATTCCTGGACATCCCAAACTTTCAGGATAGCCTTGGTTAGGTTGCAATTGTGTGGAACCTTTGTTAAAAAATTGTCAAATCATTAGTAAAAACAAAAAAAGTAATCACGAAACCCAACATAAACACTTAGGTTTCCAACCCTGACCAGAGTGTGTTAGAGTTGAACAAGGATGACGTAATCTCCCTGGACGTTGAGAAGCCACAGTCTCTGGTGTTTTTCTTGAAACTGGATGTAGTACTGGAAAATCCACAATCTGTAATACCAAAAAATTAAATGCTTTAAATATTAAAGCATGGAATTATTTATCTTTCATTGTTTGCTGGTTATAGTCACTATAAATGACATACATCTACAAATAGATCCTCTAACCATGTTTCATATCATTATTATTTTTCTGAAGCTTAATATCCTGAGAACCTGTCTTTCCCTTATTATAAACATGCCTGAAGTGTTGCTCTGACCCATTCACTCATGTTAGAGTAATCTTTGGGTCTCTGCCGGTCTCTGCTGGTAGTTCTTGGGGTTGCTGAAACGCCTGCTCCCACCTATCCCCACCTTTTCCACCCATCTCCTCCAGCCTCCGACCTTACGTCCTCAGCCAAGAACCTTGCCCCTGCAGAGCTCCCCTGCCCCTCCCCACCTCACACAACTCCGGCTGAGTCCCAGGTGCAGTAATTATAACACACCAGCTGCAGCTGCGCGTCTTTTTTGGGATTTTTTTTTCCGACTCCGTGCATGCTGCGATGATGCACGGTATGTGACGAACTGAAGGGGGAGTGTCAGAAAGAGTAGGAGGGTCTTAGAGAGGCACAGGCGAAAATCAAGGCGTCCAATACGGAAGTAAATTTTTTAAAAGTGGATTTGGATAATATGACGGACTTTTAAAAGACTTAAGGTGACAATTTTATTGGAGTGTGCTATAGAAGGGTAAAATGTGCCTGGAAGAAGCAATACCCCCCCTTTAAAACGTCTTCTTCGGTCACCCACCTGTTCCTCGCTGTCACTGTCAGATGATGATCTCAGCTCCAGCACTGTAGCATCTGTAATGGGATGTACTTCCTCACTGAGAACATCTGAAAAAGAATCTTCAAGTTCATCCACTTCAGATGACAACTCATCTTCTGAAGATTTTTCTTCTGAGCAATTATAAAATCTAAGCAGCCTCAGTTTGGTTTGTTCATACATATTGCCAACGGTGTCTTCCAAAGAAATCTGGTTTCTTTTAAAATCACAGATGGTGAACTTAAAGTCCTCAACAGGTCATTTTGTTGAATTCCCATTTGGAAAAAATAGCCCTTTTCCTATTTCCAAAATCTGAGCAACTGTTGTCATTTTATCCACTGTTGTATGCCTTGTGCCACCACCATTTCTGGTCCTAACTTGATGAAATTTGTTATTGCTGAAATGAAGTCACCCCACTTCAATCTTCCTAGTAGTCTTCTCAGCTGAGGTATTTCCTGTTCTTCCCTTGTCCTTTTGGATTTGTGGTGCATTTAGTGTGTCGGTGAGTCCTCTTTTAGTTCTTGATTTTATTTTCCATGTTCCAATTTTCTCTCCTAATCTCTGAAGGAGAACATCTTTGCCAGTGCTGGTGCTGATGTTTGCTTGGAAAGTGTTGCTACTCTATAACCATATGAGGGGAGATATTTAGCAATTTGCTCATCTGTCATAATGGACAGCACTGCCTTATCAATCTGCAATCAATCTACTCATGTGGTTTTATAATGCATTTTTATTAAGTGCCAATCATACATTGAGACTAGAACACAACAATCCCAGTTTATACTCTTTATATTAAATAGGGCAATACAGTTAATGAGATGGTTTCCGGTGGACATCACCCATGTAATAAAAAAAGTTAAATATTTATACGCATAGACACACAATGCATATGTAAATTGAGGTTTCTGTCTTCAGTAAATCTTTGTGCCTGTTTCGATAGCGCAGGATGTCTCTTTAAGAAGGTGATGGTGTACTTTTGTTTTTGTGGCTATGCTAGCCTAGGCTAAATTACCATATAACGGCTGCTATGGCTGCTTTTGTTACCATACGCAGCACGGAAATAAGCACCAAACGCTGGCAAAAGCCACCCTCTGTGTCAAGTCTCTGTATCGTTGTCCTTAATAATAATTGAATAAAGGTTATGGTCTGTGCTAATATTTCTCCACACTCATTTGCCTTTTCCATGGATATTAAAAGCCTGCAATCGAGTGCCCAAGTCAGCTAGAAATAGTGCACTTTGTAGCCAGTTAGAGCTAGTAACGTAGCATTAATGTAAGAGTATTTTAAATTAAAATACTCTTACATTAATGTTATTAAGGCGACAACATTAGCGTTACAGTTTCCACAGACATGCTCTTTCACTGTCCACTGAACTGTGTTAAATCGCGTAAAGTAAAAACCTCTATTTGAACTACGTTGTCGTTAATAAACATGTCAAATATACCACACTTTAAGATATTCAAATGGATGTTAGCTTTATCCTAGCAATAGCAACACGTTAGCTATAGGAAGCAACTATAATAGTTATTCACATCCAATATAATATTGATATTTTACTGGGCTCAGTAATATTTGGTACGTTTTACAAAACAAATTATGTGTTCACCTTGTCCGTTTGCATACGGAGAATATCTTCTTTGGGGGTCTGTCGTGACTCAAGGAACTGCAGGACATCCTCCTCCATGGCTGCTCCTGTCAAGTGTAATCAGTCAATAACATTGCGATGTCACGAAAAAGTTTCTCGAGATAACGCAAGCATTTCTCGAGATAACGCAAAAGTTTCTCGCGATAACGCAAAAGTTTCTCAAGATAACGCAAAAGTTTCTCAAGATAACGCAAAAGTTTCTCAGGATAAAGCAAAAGTTTCTCAAGATAACGCAAAGGTTTCTCAGGATAACGTAAAGATTTCTCAAGATATCGCAAAAGTTTCTCAAGATAACGCAAAAGTTTCTCAAGATAACGCAAAAGTTTCTCAAGATAACGCAAGTGTTTCTCAGGATGCAAAAATTTCTTGGGATCTCGCAAAATATATTTATTATTTTTTTATCATCTTAATAATATTTTCTCCATCATGTCCCCTGCAGGGCTCAGTAGTGCTCAGTAAAAAACTACACCCTGATCTTGTTTTTTTAGTGAGTGAGTTAGGTAAAGTACAATCACAGTAGGATTGCAGACGGTATTATAGTGATGAAATGTGGTGTTAACATTTAGCTGATGTCAAAGCATTTTATATTTTAAGAAATGTCTATGGTTTCATATGAAACATGTTTGTTTATATAAAAACTACTGCACTACTGGACACTTTTTTAGGTTAAACAATGTATTGTCCTTGTAAAACATGGAATTCTGAAAAAAATCAAATAATTTCTATGGACAGACAGTTTTTTTCACATTTTGTTCTTATGTATTATATTTGGCCATCTTTAACTTAACATCAGTGATGTTACAGTGTCTTGATGTGATTTGAGGTCAATTTTCTTTATGCTGGTGTGTAAATGAAAACACTATGTGTTGAGCCATAAAACGTAATTAGGGTAATCAAGTGTAAGGGAGGGTTTCTTGCTAAATGAGATCACTCATCACACTTCACCTTATCTAGGAGATTGAGACTTTGAAAGAATTTGAAGAAGTTTGTGAGCTCCTGTGATAGACTAATCAAAGGTAGCCCAAAGTAGAGGAAAAGGATTCATAATTTAGACATTATATTTCACAAATAAAAATTTAAAAAGGGTATGCATTTTTATATGTAGCCCCATTTTTTCTGATACCCCTTAATACAATTCAGCACAAGTAATTGCCTTTAGAAGTCACATGTTTAGAAAGTCTGCCTCTGTGTAAGTTATTTGTTTGGAGTAAAAGTCTGAGAGAATCTGCCACATGGGCAGTTGCTGAGCGCGGCATCAGAGTGTGTGCAGTCAATGTAAAGTTGGTGTGCCCTGCTTTCTCCCTAGGATGGGGAGACAATTTTACATGTTTAAAGGCAAGGTGTATTATACTTTAATCCTGCCCCATGATTGCTATTATATTGCTGGATTTTGATTGGTTGGGGGGCAGCAGAAGGAAGGCGCTGTTCATGCAAGAACCACCATTGCCTCAGAGATTTGTTTGGGGACATTAGTGAACAGGGGTGGGCAAAATCTTCAGCTTCTATATGTTTAAAGCTGTTAGTAACTTTTCAGAATTTCACTTGTAAAAAAAAAAAAAGCTTAACTATGTATACTTTTCTGTTCACAGTAAATGCTCATATATTTTTAGTCTATCTTATGAAATCTTATTATACTATTTTGATTTTATGGCTGTAATGTGGCAAAATGCGAAAAGATGCTTTTGCAAGGCACTGTAATGTCTACGGCTTCCTGGTTTTCTTTCAATGTGCCTTATTTTTTGGGATCTCATTTTTAATCCAGCTGTTTCCTGCTTCATCGATGCATTTTATTGCCAAGCAAAATAAATGTGTTTTCTCCTACCTTATAAGGTAAAAACCTGCTTAATTGCCGTGATGTAATTGGAGCTTCGAAAAAGGGAAAGCCAAGCAGGGATTCGGTGGCCCTGCTGTGAATCACCAGGAAGCTGGATGAGACTTTCACCAGAAGACGTCAAACTCATCCCTAAATAAGGACCACCAAAGCAGAAGAGAAGCGTTTAGGGCTGGAACGGTAGCCATGAAAAGCAAAAATAACTGGATTTGAAATCCATGCGTGTACATATGAATGTGCCTTCGCCTATGTGGGCAAATCTGTGTGGGCACATTCACAGACATAATGAAAGTTTTGGAAGATGTGACGATGACAATGTCTTGACATCCTGACAGCCAGCACATTGAGCACATTTGACATGAATTCAATTACACGACACATCTCTTGTCTCCAAGTTGCAAACAGATGTCTATCATCCTTCCGAGTGGCAGCTGCAAAAGCCCTATTTTGGGAATGTGAAGTTTCATTTTCACCATTTTGGGGTTTTCCATTCTCCAAAGATGGGAATAGAGGAACAAGCTGCAGGTCTATTTGAGAAGACAGAAATTTGTCTTCTTCTCACTCAGCATGACACCTTAGAGTGTTTTTATGACGAATGTCTTCCAGGGGCTAAACATACAGAAGGGATGGTTTTCATAAATATCTATTGAAACAGAGCATAGAGGACAGCTACACGGTCATGGAAAAGTATTCACAACCCTTTAATTTTTTTCTTATTTTGTTATGTTGCCATCACAAACCCAAATGCATTTCGTTCTTCTTTTATATAACAGACCAACACCAAGTGGCACACATATGGTGGGATTTACCCCATACACATAGTTGTTTCCAAACTGTTTTATGAGTGTGGCATCCATTTCTATTCAAACCCCTTTACTCTTACACAGCTAAATAAAACTCAGTGCAACCACTAACGTCAGAAGTCGGGATATGTTAAATCTCAGTATAAATCCAGCTGTCTGAAAGCAAATCCATGGCACACTTTTTATCAATAAAATGTTCGAAGAAAATGAAAACCATGTTGTGTAGTACATTTTGTTGGTCTGTGACATAAAATCCCCAAAAAGTACATTGAATTTGATGGTTATAACATAATAACGTGTGATAAAGATCCAGTGGAATAATCTGTGTATGTTTTACATTTTTTGGCTTTTATTCTCTACCTGCTGCTGGACGCTTCTCTCAAACCTACTCTGAAGTATTTTTATTAATATTTCATGTTGACCTATGTTCACCACAACTTTGGTAGTTTTGTTTTCGCTGTCAAAATTTAAAAAAGAATTAAAAGTGCTAAATTGAAAATAAATCAAACCCAATATGAGAAAATTTGTCCTTATACTTACATAATGCTAAGTAAGGTTCACTAAAAAAGTGGAGGGTATTTTAGGACAGAGTGAGTTTCAGTGTTCTGCTCAAATGCTGCAGTGAAATCAGGTCGAACACATGTGTGTTTGTCCTAATAACACAGATTGCAGATACGCTGGCATCTTTTGCCCCAGGCAGTTAATGGATCAGCTGTCGACCCCCAAGTGTTACTCATAATCTCTTCCCCAAAGACTAGATGAGATTTCAGACATTGCTCTTCAAAAAACACCAACAGCAGCTCTGCAGGGAATTGGGGAAAAAAGTTCTGGAGGAAAAAAAAGAATATGCGTCTCTGCAGAAACAGCTTTTTAGTCAGACAGGGATTAAAGTCCATGAAAACCTTTGCCTTTGGATGTTGGGAAACCGCCCTTTACATACAAAATTGAGGTATTCCTTATTTATTTTGTTAGCAGAGTTTGTGTGAGGTCTCAGTCACCCTTTTAACCTCTGCTTAGCTGTTTGTAATTGAGAGATTGCTTTTCAGAACAATGACAATACCGCAGGTTTTTAATGACCTTACAAATTCCACAGATTTTCTCTCCAGGCATCTTTCACTTTTATAAAGTTTATATGAATCAGTAAAAACTAATTTATGAGGCATCTGTTTGCTTGGAAGATTCCGATGAGCTGCAGTGTCCTACAAGAGAAAGTGAACAAAACAGGATTAAAATTAAAAGAGAGCAGTTTTTCTGATCTAGTTGTGCTGGGTTCTGTTCTGATCTGATTCTGATATCTGATTTTAAATCTGCTGCGAACAATATTTCCCAGTCCAAAAGGCTATAACTAAAATATTTAGTGCTGTTTTTGAACCTGGTGGTATATAAACATAAATAAATCAGAAATGTTCATGGAATGTACCATGTACTGTACAAGACTGCTGCAGTTTTTGCCCACACATCCAAGGTTAAATTTAAACTGCAGGATACTTACTTGCATAATAAGAGTCGGAATGATTCTCAAATGTTTATATTCGCATTCAGCTACAGAGTTTCTAAATATGAGCGACAGACTGTGGAGAGGGAGGGAATGGGGGGCAATACAGACTTTGAAAATCCCAGCTGCTGTCAACTGTGTGTGTGTGTGTTTAGGGAAGAACACTGCTGCTAAATCCAGGAGCAACATTATTTGGTGACTGTAATTTAACAAACCTTTCTGACATGAATTGTCACTAAGGGTTAATTACAGCATAGTACTTTCTATGCTGTGTTGTATTCTACTTTTTTAAGGCTATTTTTATTATGCATTACATATGTGTTAATTATATCTTTTTTAAGCTTTAGAAGTAATAGGCCTGTTTATATTATTCAGGGTAGTAAAACATGACTCTGTTACCAGTATTTTATAGGGTTGAAGGTTTTAAGTAAACAAACTCTTGAGTAAAGATATGAACTGAAAGCAGGGAGGATCAGCTATAACTCTAAGTTATGTTATAACCCAGTTCATAGTAAGGTCAAGAGACCTGGAGAAAATAAATGACCTGTCAAGATGTAGAAGGAGGAGAGAGGAGTCACGTGATATGTTCTTTGTTCTTCTTGAAATAAAAATGGTGCGGCCCTGTAAGAGAACGAGTCAGACAGTCAGGTCTTGTCTGATTCCCATCTGCAGGTGCGTCTTTTCCAAAACAGATCTGAGTTTGTGTGATTTTTGTAATTCTTTGTCTCTCAGCTTTGGGTCTTATTTTGAAACAGTTCCCGTTGGGGTTTTTGGAGTTCGGCGCCCCCACCTCTCTGAGCAGGAAGTGAGTTGCAGAGCACATTGTGAGAAAAGCCGACAATATGGTGGAGGTTGCGGGCATTTGATTTGGTTTTGAGTTTTCTCAGGGCTGGGAGAGATTGAGTGTGAGTAATGAGTGTGGCATAACTGATTGATACAGGTGTTTGTGGCAATTGTAGTGATTTTGTGTTTTTTCTTTGAGTTCAACAGAGAATCGGAGAGCGACTGGATTGATCCTTGCTAATCAACACCCGGGTGGTTTTGTATCAATCTGAAAAAGCGCTAACACCAAATTAATAGGTATTGATCGATTTAAACGTTCTCCATTTAATGTTGACGTGTTGTTTTTTCGGTTGAGGGTCGACCAAAGTACGGACCAGGGGGCTTGAGAGTTGGCCGCTCATTTCCGATGGGACGCTGTCGGAAAATTTTCCTCGGCTGGCAAGCGGAAGAGACAGCAGTTTTAGGGCCTGGGCGCTCTCTGTTGTCTAGACGGATTACCTTGGAGAGGCCGGCGTATCTTCCAAACGCACGATTGAGCCACGTGAATTGGATTGTGTTTAAAGGTCCGGCTTTAGGTGGCTCCGGTAGAGGTTAGTGTTTGATGAGACGGTGAAAATTGTTGTTCTTTCTTTCTCTCGGATGAATGTGTGTGTGATTGGAGAAGTCGCGGTGACGGAAAAGTAGCTACCAGGTAGCTTCCTGCACTCCGGCCGTATATAAACTCCTCATTTAGGGGAACTAACCGACTGAATCTAAAACCATAATTCCTCTGCGAATCTTAAACGCCTAGACAATGTCCGCGCTTCTTGTACAGACAATAAGCGTAGAAGCTTGACATTGTAGAGGAATAAGGGAATATCATTTTCAGTCAGCTAAAGTACCACCATAAGTTAGCTTACGGCTAACGCACAGTTTGGATGAGTTTTTCGCCTGGAAATAAAGGCGTTCAACCTTGTGCAACTACGTAAACACGTCTAAAGCATTGTCTAACACATATATATATGACTGTTATTATGGATAACTGGTAGTAAACTCTATAGAATATATATAAAATAACTTTTTATGATAACGGAGCGGTCACGTTTGGCTTCCGGTTGAGCTAGGTTGCTCATGATGACAGCTAATCTTTGGTAGCTTAGCTTCCGAACTGTATTTATTTGGCTCGGTTAAACAGTCATTCGAGTATTGATGGCGAAGTGTGGTTTTGTTGGAGGCAATTTGTTCTTGGTTGGTTTACTTATGAGTACGGTTTAGCATCGTAGTGCAGAATTAGCCATCTGTGCACCGGCGTATTCATTCCGCGGTGTGACAGGGAAGTTTTATTGGGCCGGACTTTGATCTGTCAGTCCGGCGGAGTTTTTTTTTTGGGAGCAAACTGTTGACGTTTTCGTGTTGCAAAGCGAGTTTTAAACGTATTTCTTTCAGTATATGTTTTAATGATAAATACAAATTGCCTTATATTGTGAGAATTCTATTTTTTCGTGTGTTTCACCAAAAAGTGCATCCCGAGTTTTGGCGCAGGCCGGACTCTATTAGGAATTCTTTGATTTTTAGATGAAACGGCAATAATCTCCGTATATAAATAAATTAATGATAAGATAAACAGTGCGTTATAAACCTTTTTAGCTTTCCTTCGTTTCGGCTTTGCCTAAAACATTATTAAGGTTAATGTTGCATGAATAAATAATATATAAACTCCTTCACTATAAAAAGAAATAAATAGATTAAATAAAAACGGTGCCTGCCTTTACTGTTTATTGCATTAATATTGGGATAAATTTGGGCCTACGAATTGATAGTTTATCAATTAAAATAAATAATTTATAGAGTTAATAAAAATAACCTATTTTTTTATTATTAAATTTTAATCCATTTGGGATTTTTGTTACGAATATTCAATGGCAGCCAAATATAGGTTACTTCCTGCTCCACAGGGACGAAACTGACGTACTTTAGATGCCCAATTGTTAATATACATTTCTAAATTATATTCTGTTTTAGTTGATAAGCCCGGTAAAAAATAAAAAGAAGATAAAAACCAGTTCCAGGGCCTTATGACGGCCAGGGGGGCTCGTCATGGTGCCCGAGGGGATTATAAGAGAAGTCTCTCACAGAATGTGTTCTGGGGAGGAAAAGTGACACCTACTAAATTTAGTTAGCAACAAATTAGAAGGCACCGATAAATTTTTTATTTTTTTTGGCATCTGTGGTAAGGGATCAAGCTACAGACCTTTCAAGAGGTCCCAGCCCCAGTCAACGTGATGAATGTACGACAGTTTTACAGGTCAAAAATATGCAGACGTTGGGAGACAAGGGGAGTGAAGGACCATTTAAGAATACCAGATCTCAGGTGTCACTGGGGGCGAGTGGAGGCCCTGATTTAATGCTTCCTTTAGTAAGAGCATCTGCGTTAAAGGCCGCTGAGGAGAATAAGAAAATGGAGACTGCTTTGTTAAAACTACAGTTAAAAGAGGCTCAGAATAAATTGACTGACTTGTATCAGTCTAAAAAACGTGATACAGATTGTGGCTGAAGCAGCACCTACTGTTGGATCAGCGACAGTGCTGCCTTCTTTTCCTGTGATGTATGCTGGAGCTGCGCCGAATAAGCCATTTACTGCTCCTTATAGGACATGGCAGCCTCGTGGCAGGTCACGTGGCAGGGCCAGGTTTGGGGATTTTGGAGGCATGGGGAGAGGGCAGCCGGGTGCTAACGGTTGTCACAGGTGTGGCTCCAATGAACACTGGGTGAGGGAGTGCCCACACCCACAAGGGGGCGCTATACCTCCCGGTCAGCCACCTCTACATATGGCTCCAATGACTCTCCCTATAACTCAACCATTGCCTGTTTCAGTGGGTGATCAAAGACTATCACATCCTTTTGTCATTGCTCAAAAGACGCCTGTCAATTTGTTGGGCAGGGATCTGCTTATCAAACTTGGTGATACTATTCTATGTACCCCTGATGGACTTATGGTGACTTTTCCGAATGGACATACGCATTGCTGTGACACCATGAGTGGTCAATTTTTGCTGAAGGATGACACTTCACAAGTGGCTGATATTTTCTGGGCCAGATTGACTACGATGTCTGCACATGAATCTTCTGCGGCTGACTTTCTGAGATGCTGGAAGCCTTGGCTGCTTGAACTCCAGCCTTTTATTCTACCGCCTGATCCTTTCCATGTGACCTTCCTTTATGAGAGGGGCGATCCTACTTTATGTCAGGAACAATTTGAAACAGAACTTGAAGGCCAAAGTTGGTCTGTGGCTTCGGGTCCATGCTTTGTGGGGAGGAAGGGTATTGCACTGTTTGCTCATCTCACTTCAAAACAGCATAAATGGTATATGATGGGAGCTGAAGCACTTCCACACATATCACTTTTGTTGCATCCGAAACATCAAGCTAAAGATTTGGGGGGAATGGTTAAAAGGGGAGTTGAATTAAAGGATTGGGTTCCCACCCAGATATCTTCAGTCTCTTTTTCTCCTTCTACTCAGATGTACAAAATAGACACGCAGCTCTCTGATACTACCATTCTGGAACATTTGCAGCTGTCTAGAAATCATGGCAGAGAAAAAACAGATCATCCTGATGCAGTGGAGGCCTTAAAGGTCGTGCCTGACTCTTTGTGGTCAGATGGTCCCACTGATGTTGGTCTAGTGCAAACCACACCCATCACATTTGACATGAAACATTCTGATCCAATCTGGCGTTCTCAGTACCCACATAAACCTCAGGCTGAGGAAGGTATTGCAGACACTATTGCAGGCTTACTTGAAGCTGGAGTTTTAGAACCATCAAACTCTTCATATAACACCCCTATTCTTCCTGTGGAAAAACAAGGTACTGGTAAATACAGAATGGCACATGACTTGCGTGCTATTAATGAGGCCCTTAGAACCCCTCCCATTTCTACACCGAATCCGTATACAGCTCTGGCATCACTGACTCCTGATTTAAAATGGTTTACCTGCATAGATTTGGCTAATGCATTTTTCTGTTTACCGCTCCATCCTTCTGTCAGGGATATTTTTTCATTTACATTCAGGGGCAGGAAGCTACGTTATAGTAGGCTTCCGCAGGGTTTTGCTTTATCCCCAGGTATTTTTAATCAGGTGTTAAAGCAGTCATTAAGCACTGTACAGCTCCCTCCAGACTGTGTACTGACCCAATATGTGGACGATTTACTTTTAGCATCCCCCACCGTTGAAAAGTGCATAGCAGCGACTCTAGTTGTGTTGCAACATTTGGGAAAAGAGGGATTTAAAGTCTCCCGCGATAAGCTTCAGTTGGTCAGGCAGGAAGTCCAGTTCCTGGGGCGAAAGGTGACCGCTCAAGGCGCTGGACTGGCTGACACCCACAAGAATGCTATTTTGGCCCATTCTAAACCTCTCACTGTTAAATCAATGCTGTCATTTCTGGGACTGACAAATTTTTCCAGACATTATGTGCCTAATTACACAAACCTTACCACACCACTCAGGGCTCTTGTAAATGCTCATGGTATGAAAAATCTGCATGCTAAATTAGAATGGGACATACCGGCTGAGGAGGCATTTATTAAGTTAAAACAGGCTCTAGCACAAGCAGCTGATTTAGCCACTCCTGACTATACATGTCCATTTTTTCTTAACACATCAGAAACAGATGGGGTGGTTAATGGGATTTTGTTTCAGAAAAAAGGTGGTCAGAGATACATTCTTATGTATCTTAGCATAAAGCTGCAAGCTATTGAAATGAGACAGCCACCTTGCACGAGACATGCAGCAGGAATTGCACACCTAGTGGAGAAAACTTCACACATTGTTAGGGGTTATCCACTTAACGTTTTGACATCTCATGGAGTCATGGCATTGGTTAATTCTGAAACATTTACTCTTTCCACTTTGCGTCAGCAGCGGATTAGCAGAGTTTTGGAGGCACCAAACATTATTTTTACACATGAAGGAATAAACATGGCTGACCAAATCACCGCCTCTGGGGAGCAGCATGACTGTGTCAGGCTGAATTCTGTTGCTCAAAAAATACGTTCTGACTTACGGTCTGATACTTTACCTACAGGTTTTGTGCTCTACAGATGGGTGTTGTTTTTAGAGATGGACAGGGCCAGTTAAAATCAGGTTTTGCAGTTGTTGAGCAGAATGGAGATTCACTACATACTGTCGTGTCAGGGAAGCTGGACGGCAAGCAGAGCGCACAGCGTGCTGAGATAAGGGCTCTTATTGGAGCATGCAAATGGAGAAGAGATAAAGACGTCATGATTTACACTGATTCGAACTACGGGTTTTCTGTTATACATTATGAATTACCACAGTGGAGGAGAGCAGTTTTGTTACTGCTACTGGGGTCACAGCAAGGCTGACACTGTTGACGCGTGGGGAAATAGGGCGTCATCGAGCGGTCTAATTCAACTTTAAATTTACAGCTGGCAGAGAACCTCAGGTGTCATCGCATCCTGACCCGGACCCTCGCAGTGATCATCAGCATCTGAAGGGCCTGGTCTCCTTCTTCCTTCCGACCCCTCTCCTGTCCCTCACGCTGCAGCAGCTCTCTGCTGACCTGGGAAAATCTCTTTGCAGCGGGTGGTGTCGGTTCTGACTAGGCGGTGTCGACTGCCGAAGCCAGGAGGCGGGGCCAGACCCACCCAGAAGATTGGTTGAAGTTGCTGTAATCATCCAGTGTAATCTATATGTGCAACAAAATTGGGCGAGATAAGCAATTTGGACTTGCTTTTCTCGAAGAGGGATTATACCGAAGAGAAAAGATCGCAAGAAATCAAACACATTTCACAGCAGGTTTTGACCACCTCACAATCGGTGAGGGAAGCTATTGGAGGCGGGGCCTGTCTGTGCATTTGTGTTTACTGGGGGAAATGTTCAGTTAATGAAGTAACTGTCATTTCAGTGAGGGCGATCTGCAGAAAAGACAGTAACTGTGGGAAAACAAAGACTCCACTGTACTGAATCATTTCATCACTCTGGTAGCCACCTGCTGCCAGAGAAATAAACAAGAGCGAAGACTAGAGAACAAAATAATAAAGACTGAACACTTACTAATCATTTTTCTTGTATTTTACAGGTTGTCTAACCGATTTTTATTTACAGGTGCAGATTGCTAGACACTGCCTAAGAGGGTGTCAAATAATTTTTAAGTAGTCTATTTGTAAGATTTTCTTCTTTATATTCAGTATTTACGGTTTTATAAAACGTTTTTAGTAATGAGATAAAACATTTTAAGGAGTGTTTAAAGTATAATCAGGTTGACTGACTACTAATTTGTGTTTTACTTATTCTTTTTTCATTATGATGTGGTTTTTGTAGGATGTTTTTAGGGTTGGTGACAATTGCTAGAGTTTGCTTTTACTAAAAGAATATTGAGAATTAGGTTAAAACATAAAAAACAATAATAATAAATTAAAAATATATTGCTTAAAGGTAAGGGTAAAAAAAAAAAACAGACACTCTTCTCATTTTGAATGATCAGGTTAGAAAGAGGGACAATTTGTTAAATAATATGTTTGGTAAAGGGAAGACTCTGGCAATGTCTATAATGGTTTCTTTAGCAGTATTTGTGTCAACTATGGTGTTATGTGGATGTTGTTGTATTCCTTGTATACGTTCTTTGCTCACAAAGTGTATTGAAAAAGCTGTTGGTGATAATGTGCAAGGTCAATATCTGTTAATACCTCACATGGAGCCTGAAGGGGAAGTACAGAGGAGTGGTCAATCTATTTGAAAAATAGATTGAAAGAGGGATTTGTTGTATTCTACTTTTTTAAGGCTATTTTTATTATGCATTACATATGTGTTAATTATATCTTTTTTTAAGCTTTAGAAGTAATAGGCCTGTTTATATTATTCAGGGTAGTAAAACATGACTCTGTTACCAGTATTTTATAGGGTTGAAGGTTTTAAGTAAACAAACTCTTGAGTAAAGATATGAACTGAAAGCAGGGAGGATCAGCTATAACTCTAAGTTATGTTATAACCCAGTTCATAGTAAGGTCAAGAGACCTGGAGAAAATAAATGACCTGTCAAGATGTAGAAGGAGGAGAGAGGAGTCACGTGATATGTTCTTTGTTCTTCTTGAAATAAAAATGGTGCGGCCCTGTAAGAGAACGAGTCAGACAGTCAGGTCTTGTCTGATTCCCATCTGCAGGTGCGTCTTTTCCAAAACAGATCTGAGTTTGTGTGATTTTTGTAATTCTTTGTCTCTCAGCTTTGGGTCTTATTTTGAAACAGTTCCCGTTGGGGTTTTTGGAGTTCGGCGCCCCCACCTCTCTGAGCAGGAAGTGAGTTGCAGAGCACATTGTGAGAAAAGCCGACAGCTGTGAATATTCCTGTTTTGTGTCAAAATGTTCTGTAAAGGTGTTGATGTTTCCAAACCCAATATATGCTAAATGGAGTATATAGGCTGCAAACTTATAAAGATCAAATAAAGCTTCTTCCTGTTGCTGGCGAGGCTCTTTGTTGCTCCTCTGTAAAGCCCAATGTTGCTATATTTAGTTTTCATCTCAGTTAATATTACTATGTTAATTCAATATAATTTCTTCTTCCATAAACGTTTGCACATGAAAACATGGCAAACTGCGGTCGTGTATTATATATATAAACATTGGAAAATATCCAAAGAAGTATGCAGATCAATAACTCTTGAGCATGTAGCTTGTCCCTGACATTGTGACGCATGTACAAACTTTAATCAACCCCATTCAGACGGCTGCTGTACAACCAACAAAGCTTCTCTGTTGGATCAAGCTGCCTCCAGGTTGCCCTCTAGAAACTCCTTTTTTGCTTCAGTGACATTTGAGACATGCTCCTGAACGTCATGCTTCGTCAGAAACACCCTCTGGGTCGCCCATATGAACTTTGTGTCCCCCCCCCCACCCCCTTACCAGGCCCCTTTTGTTTGCACAGTTTCAGTTTTTCCCTTTTTTCCATGAGTTTTGGAAGTTTCTCAGCTTTATTTTTGTATATTCTTATGATTTATGTTTGGGTTTATTTTGAGCTTAGCCTGGTTCTGTTTAGTTGTGATTTCCTTTTTGTGTTTATTCAATCGTAGCTAGCCTCCCTCCGTTGCCTCAAGCTTTTTGCTATACAAGTGCTTCAACTCTTCAACTGTAATTAGTCTCAGCTGTTATTTGTTCAGCGATCAGTAGCATAGCATATAGACCTCCTGATTCCTTCAGTCCCATGTCAGATCTATCTGTTCTGCTACTTTTAGCTGGTGCACGTGTGGCACTAGCCACACCCTGTTTCTTGTGTTTTCTTGTCGCCAACCTGCTTAGATCTTGTTGCTCATCTGGGACTTTCAGTTTTGAAAGTTATCAGCTTTTTCATCATTAAAAATCTTCTTCGCCCACCTCCTGCTTGTGTTTGGGTCCTTTACACAAATTTATGATGAAGATTTTTGTTTTCTATACACGTGTCTTATATATATATTTTTTTACACATTTGTATCAAGAGTGCCAGTAAGTATGACTGGTTCTGTACATTTGCATCTTATTTTGAACTGACAGCAGAAGCAATGTATTTATTCATTAGCTGGATGCACATTTTAAAATGACCTTTTTATTGCAATACTGCCTGCTTGCAAAAAGAAAATTATTTTATTCTTGTCCGACACAGAAATAGGAGAAATGTAATTGTGATTTATTTCTAAGCTCTCCATACAACATACACCCGATGTCTATCACAGCAGAATGGAGCAAATAAATCAGTCAGGTTCATGTTATCTTGTCACACCGTCTACTATTCCCTTCACTTATCCGTGTTTGGCTGCTGCAGGCCAACAACAAATGGAAATAATAATCATAAACGTATCACACAAGTAAAAAGATTGTTGTTCCAACCGCTTTCAATGCCCTTTAATCATTTTAAAAGTAAGAGGGCCAGTCAGGCGTGAAGACATCCTAAGGAGAAACAAAGACAGTAAAAGCCAATGAGATGTGCGGCTGCAGATAAACATAATAGACTGTATGAAAGTGAAGTAGATGGTGGTCCCTTCAGGGAATTGAAAAAGGGTATTTCTACACATAGGAAATGGGTTTAGGTCTTAGAAATCCACTATAATGAAGCTACAGCATCACAACACCATCAGATCCATATGGGATGCCTTAAACTAATAAAAAAGAGAAAATAAACAGTTGGGCAATGATAATACAAAGGGTCTATGATTCATTGTCCATTCTGCTTCACAGTAGGAAGGACAGCTCCTTCTTTTAAATGTACAATTCTTAATTTAAATGTTAATTTAATTTGAATCCTTAAGTTGTTTATGCACCCTCCAAGCAGCATTATTCTGTGGAGAAAACCGTGGCTTATTACCTACTAATCTAATCAATGTTAATTAAAGCAGAATTACAGTTCTCCATGCAAAATATCATCATTCACTCTAGGCATGTTTGTAACTTCATGTCCCTTTTTAAGATGTACATTAAATCAAAAAGAATCATTATGAAAAAAACATCATCTACAAAGACACTAAAAAGACACAAGTGATTTTAGATTAAAGGTCTCTTCTCCTCTCTTCTATTTGTTGAATGCCTTGTTGTAGCTAAATCTTCGTTTGAGATGACCTTTTCTGCCAATGACTCACTGGCCTCTTTTTGAGCTCCTGGTGGGATGAGTCAGCATACAATCACAACTTGATCGGTCCAAATATCATCCTGTCATCAGAGACAGCAGCTTTGCTTGGGTTTGATGGAGGAGATGGGGAGGAAGAATGGTTTGTAAAAGAAGGGGGTGCTGTTTTTCACAGGTGTGATTTAACAACCAAAACCAGCATAATTTATTTTCAAACTAAGCAATAATCATATAAAAATACTAATTAACTTTTATAGGAATGGTGTGTTGTTGCTTTAGATACTATGGAAATTCACCTAAGAGCTTCTGGTGAGCGGACGCTGGCGTGACTTGCTGCCGCTGCTCATTGGTGTAATGAATTTTGGTTGTTTATTGTTGCTAACGCTTGGACAACATAGACTACAATCTTTGTATCAGTAAGCCTACAATTTTTCTATACTACATTGTAACTTTGCTGCCTGTTTTAATCCCTCCGCCTGCAGAGCTTGGAAATTGTGTGTTCAGTCTACCTGTGGTTCACCCAGACTCCCAACTCTGCCTGGATCAAGTCATCTGCCATGTGGGCCGCCAAGCTCTCTGTCCTGTATGTACTCCTTTGCATTCTCCTTCCCTTTCTTTTTTCGTCCAGTTTCTGGCCTATACCAGTATGTGGCTGCAGAGCTCCTCCGGCTTCGTTTTTGGCCCTCTAAACCTCCACCTGCAACAGTACTCCTTTGCCCCGACATTTTTCTTCCTCCCTGTCAGAGATACAAACACTGTGGGGCTCGCAAAAGCTTTCACTTCAACAGATCCAAACCTCTACAAACCTTTTGGTCTGCCACTCGCTGGTCTTCCAGGAACTCTTTTCGTTCTGTCAACCGCTCCGCGTTACCCTACCCAGCCAGGACTGCTAACGCTCCAGTTGGACAGCAGTCCTCTGCTGCTAACTTTGGCTTGTTCAATATCTGCTCTCTGATGAACAAGGCTCATCATATCCATGATCTCCTTACTGATAATAACCTGGATTTCCTTTGCCTGACCGAAACGTGATAACACTCCAATGACTTTTCTTCACTCAATGACTCTACCCCCTCGGGGTATGTTTACATCTCTAAACCCTGCGGCTTGCGCGGAGGTGGTCTCGCGATAATCTATCGTGAGAATTGGAAAGTCCGTCTAGTGACTGTCCCTGTGTTCAGGTCCATGGAGTGCCTGGTGTTTCAACTGCCCGGACTGACTCCCACCATTATTGCTGTTATCTACCGTCCACCAAACCACATTCTGACTTTTTGAATCAGTTTGCCTCACTGCTTGCTCACCATTCCACCCTGTTAGCCAACGTAATGCTGTTGGGGGATTTCAACATCCATTTGGATAACAACATTCTTCCTGTTACCAGAGACTTCTCTTCATGTCTTCACAGCCATACATTTTTCCAATACATTGACACCCCAACACACATCAAAGGTCACATTTTGGATCTAATTTGCTGCTCTGGTTTTACCCCCCTCAACTGTACTGTTGCTGATCTTCACATATCGGACCATTTCTTTCTTTCCTTTTCTATCCCACTCTGTCTCTCTCTTTTTAAGAAACCTTGTCTCATTACTTCAGGAATACCAAGGACTTTAATATTGATACTCTTTCTTCCTATTTTTTCTCCATTAGTTTCCCTGATAATTCTTCTCCTGATGATCTGGCTAGCCATTACAATTCCTGCTTGCACAATATTCTCAATACTTTGGCTCCGGTGAAACCCCGAATAGTTTCCTTTTTTCGTTATGCCCCGGTATACCCCTGACCTTCGGACCTTAAAAGCCAAAGGCCGGCAATTAGTGTCTTTATAGGAAAACTGGTCTCACCATCCATAAGGACATGTATAACGCTCATCCAGCTCATTACAAGGATTCAGTTATTTATTCTAAGTCAGTTTATTATTCCAGTCTCATTAACTCCAATGAAGGCAACTCTAAAACCCTTTTTTCACTTCTTAATAAAACCTTTGAGTCTCCTGCTGCCCCCCTCCACCTTTACTCAACTGATGTTTGCAACAATCTTCTGGCCTTTTTCAATCAGATAATTTAACAAATTCACTAGTGTCTTACTCTTGCTGATCCTCACCCTCTTCCTCCTGACGGCTTTTTGTATTCTCAGTCCTTTTCCTCCTTCTTAATCCCTGACCCTTCTGTTATTTTTGACCTCATACGCAAATCCAATGCCTCCACCTGTCAGCTCGACCCTCTCCCATCAGCATTGGTTAAATCGTTCCTTTTGTCTCTGCTTCCCCTTGTCGATGCCATTATTCACTCGTCCCTCTTGACTGGAATGATTCCATCAGTCTTCAAAACAGCAGCTGTTACTCCAATTTTATTAACCTCCGTCCCATCTCCAATTTACCATTTATTTCCAAGATCCTGGAAAAAGTCATCACCACCCGGCTACATTCTCACCTAACTCAGAACTCTCTCTATGAACCATTCCAGTCTGACTTCTGTCCCCGTCGCAGTTCTGAAACCGCTTTAATTCAAATCCCCAACGGTCTTCTCCTAGCTGCAGATGTTGGGTCCCTCTTCATCCTCATCCTCCTTGATCTCAGCGCAGCCTTTGACACCATCTCTCACATTGTTCTTCTTCATAGACTCTCTGCCATTGGTATTTCCCACACCCCTTTGGACTGGTTCAGGTCATATCACTCAGATCTTTATCTTCCCTTCTTCTGTCTGTTCCCCATACTCGTCTTAGTACCATGGGGGACAGAGTCTTTGGTTACTCTGACCTGAAGCTTTGGAACTCTTTCCCTCCTGATATCCCTAACATTGACTCTTTCTCCACTTTCAAATCACAACACAAAACCCTAACCCTAACCGAACAAATGCAATCCAAATAATCTCAAAAAGTTGCCAAAAGCCCCACTTTCAGTAAATCATACTGTCCCTCCATCTCCAATCACCATTAATATGGCACTTTTTAATGTTTGCTCTCTGCTGAACAAAACTTTTATAATAAATGATCTGATTTTAGACCATAATCTTCATTGTTTATTTTTAACAGAAACTTGGCTGAGTGCAGATGCCCCTGTTGTTCTTACAGAGGCCTCCCCACCTAATTTTAACTTATTCTACAAGGAGTAGCAAAAGGGGAGGCGGAACTGCTTTTATAAGTTCATCAACACTTTCCACCAAACCTGTTTTATTTGATAACTATTTTACTTTTGAATATAATGCAAATGTTTTTAGCACTCCTCAGATTTTATGTGTCACAATTTATAGGCCTCCTAAAAAGAGTGCACTTTTTATTCAAGAATTTTCAGAGTTTTTATCAATTTTGCACAACACCTTTGAAAGGATGATTTTAGCTGTTGATTTTAATCTACATATAGATAACCTTTTAGATCCTTTATCAACAGATTTTTTTTAACATCCTGACTTATATGGATTTTAGCCAACATGTCATGCAGCCGACTCACAACAAAGGACACACCCTGGACTTGGTCATCACGCATGGCCTGTCCACCCGTGTGTCCTCTGTTGTTGACTTGGCTGTCTCTGACCACTACTGTGTGTTTTTTAACATCACCAGTTTTATTCAGCAGGAGACCTCTGTGAGAACTGTCAGGAAGCGCCATCTAACCCCTGAAGTAGCTGCAGGTTTTCTGGAAATTTTTAAAAATAATCCTCCTATTGTTTTACCTGCCCCCTGTGATTTTATTGTCAAGGATTTTAACAGAAGGCTTCAGTCCACTCTTGACCGGCTTGCTCCACTACAAGTTAAAAGTTTAAAATATAAAGCTGCAACGCCGTGGAAAAATGAAAACCTCAGAAAAATGAAGAGAAATTGTAGGGCGGCAGAGAGAAAATGGAGGAAAAGTAAAACCACAATAAACCATCAAATATACACAGATCTTCTCAAATTATACAACAATGCAAGAAATTCAAGAAATTCATACTTCTCCAAATCATCTCGGAACATAAAAATAATTCCAAAATGCTTTTTTCCACCATTGATTAACTTTTTAACAGAGCTACTACTGCATTTCCTAAAACCCCCTCAAACACTCTTTGTGTGGAGTTCGCAGACCACTTCAGAGGGAAGGTAGACACCATCAGATGTAAGATTTTATCTTCTCAGAGTAACATGGTTTTAGACAAATCTGAGTGTGTGTCTTTACCAGAGGAAACGCTGGACAGTTTTGTCCTGGTAGAAGCTGGGACTCTTGATAAAGTTTTCTCCTCAGTGAGGCCCACCACATGTGTTTTGGACCCGATTCCCACTTCCTTTTTTAAGCAATTTTATGGATCTTTTAGAGATGAGATTTTAACCATGATGAATTGCTCCCTTCAGATGGGGGTCTTTCCTGTCGCCTTTACAGGGGCGGTAGTGAGGCCCCTGTTGAAGAGGAGCAATTTAGATTTAAATGATTTTAACAATTTTAGACCAGTATCTAACTTACCTTTTTTAAGCAAAATTTTAGAAAAAATTGTTTTAATTCAAGTTAATGATTTTATTAATGAGCACAATGTCCTGGAGAAATTTCAGTCTGGTTTTAGGGTGAACCACAGCACAGAGACGGCCCTTATAAAGATTTTAAATGATTTTAGATTAAACTATGATGCACAGAGGGTGACAGTGTTGGTTCTACTGGATCTAAGCGCTGCCTTCGATACAGTAGACCACACTATCCTTTTAACCCTTTTAAAACAGATTGGCCTCTCTGGTGCTGTTCACAAATGGTTCACATCCTATCTCACAGACAGGACTTTTATGGTAAGTTTAGATACCTGCTCCTCTAGGGTCCATAGGATTACATGTGGTGTGCCCCAGGGTTCGATTTTAGGCCCAGTGCTTTTTAACCTGTATATGCTCCCTCTTGGCAGTGTCACTGAAGTTTTAGTCATCTGACCTGAGGCTCAGAGAGAGAAACTTTTACCAAAACTACAATCACTGTCTTTTAATCCCTCTTTACAAGTGAAGAACCTGGGCGTGATTTTTGACTCTGAGCTGACTTTCATTCCATCCATCCATCCATTTTCTTCCGCTTATCCGGGGTTGGGTCGCGGGGGCAGCAGCCTATGCAAAGAGACCCAGACTTCCCTCTCCCCAGCCACTTGTTCCAGCTCCTCGGGAGGAACCCCAAGGCTCTCCCAGGCCAGCCAAGAAACAAAGTCCCTCCAACGTGTCCTGGGCCTTCCCCTGGGCCTCCTCCCGGTGAGATGTGCCTGAAACACCTCACCAGGGAGGCGTCCAGGAGGCATCCTGACCAGATGCCCGAGCCACCTCAACTGACTCCTTTCGATGTGGAGAAGCAGCGGCTCTACTCTGAGCCCCCTCCGGATGACTGAGCTTCTCACCCTATCTCTAAGGGAGAGCCCAGACACTCTGCGGAGGAAACTCATTTCAGCCGCTTGTATCCGTGATCTCGTTCTTTCGGTCACCACCCAGAGTTCGTGACCATAGATGAGGGTAGGAACGTAGATCGACCTGTAAATCGAGAGCTTCGCCTTTCGGCTCAGCTCTCTCTTCACCACGACAGACCGGTAAAGTGCCCGCATAACTGCAGATGCCCCACCAATCCGTCTATCGATCTCCCGCTCCATTTTTCCCTCATTCGTGAACAAGACCTCCAGATACTTAAACTCCTCCACTTGGGGAAGGACCCCATCCCCGACCCGGAGAAGGCACCCCACCCTTTTTCGGCTCAAGACCATGGCCTCGGATTTGGAGGTGCTGATTCTCATCCCAGCCGCTTCACACTCGGCTGCGAACCGCTCCAGCGAAAGCTGTAGATCACGTTCCGATAAAGCCAACAGGACCACATCATCTGCAAAAAGCAGAGACCCGATCCTGAGGCCACCAAAACGGATCCCCTCAACGCCTTGGCTGCGCCTAGAGATCCTGTCCATAAAAGTTAGGAACAGCATCGGTGACAAAGGGCAACCTTGGCGGAGTCCAACTCTCACTGGAAACAAGCCCGACTTACTGCCGGCAATGCGAACCAAACTCTGGCACCGGTCGTACAGGGACCTAACAGCCCGTATCAAGGGGCCCGGTACCCCATACTCCCGGAGCACCCCCCACAGGGCCCCCCGAGGGACACGGTCGAACGCCTTCTCCAAGTCCACAAAACACATGTAGACCTGTTGGGCGAACTCCCACGCACCCTCCAGGACCCTGCTGAGGGTGTAGAGCTGGTCCAGTGTTCCACGGCCAGGACGAAAACCGCATTGTTCCTCCTGGATCTGAGGTTCGACTATCCGTCGGACCCTCCTCTCCAGAACCCCTGAATAGACCTTACCAGGGCGGCTCAGAAGTGTGATCCCTATGTAGTTGGAACACACCCTGTGGTCCCCCTTTTTAAACAGGGGGACCACCACCCCGGTCTGCCAATCCAAGGTCCCCGATGTCCATGCAATATTGCAGAGCCGCGGTAACCAACACAGCCCCACAACATCCAGAGTCTTGAGGAACTCCGGCCGAATCTCATCCACCCCCGGAGCCCTGCCACCGAGGAGCCTTTTAACGACCTCGGTGACCTCAGCACCAGAGATTGGAGAGACCGACCCCAAGTCCCCAAACCCTGCTTCCGGATTGGAAGTCATGCTGGTGGGATTGAGGAGGTCTTCGAAGTATTCCATCCACCGACCCAAAACGTCCCGTGTCGAGGTCAGCAGCACACCATCCCCACTGTAAACAGTGTTGGTGGCAGACCGCTTTCCCCCCCTGAGACGCCGGATGGTGGACCAGAATCGCTTCGAAGCCGTACGGAAGTCGTTTTCCATGGCCTCTCCAAACTCCTCCCACGCCCGAGTTTTTGCCTCAGCAACCATCCGAGCCGCATCCCGCTTGGCCTGTCGGTACCTATCAGCTGCTTCAGGGGTCCCACAAGCCAAAAAGACCCGGAAGGACTCCTTCTTCAGCCTGACAGCATCCCTTACCGCCGGTGTCCTCCAGCGGGTTCGGGGGTTGCCGCCGCGACAGGCACCGACCACCTTGCGGCCACAGCTTCGGTCAGCCGCCTCGGCAATGGAGGCGCGGAATATGGTCCACTCGGACTCAATGTCCTCCGCCTCCCCTGGGACGTGTTTAAAGCTATGCCGGAGGTGTGAGTTAAAGCTCCTTCTGACAGGAGACTCTGCCAGACGTTCCCAGCAGACCCCCACAACCTCCCCCACCATCGGAGCCGACTCACCACCAGGTAGTGGTCAGTGGACAGCTCAGCCCCTCTCTTCACCCGAGTGTCCAAAACATGCGGCCGCAGATCAGATGAAACGACAACCAAGTCGATCATTGAGCTGCGGCCTAAGGTGTCCTGGTGCCAAGTGCACGTATGGACACCTTTATGCTTGAACATGGTGTTTGTTATGGACAATCCATGACGAGCACAGAAGTCCAATAACAAAAAGACCATTCGGGTTCAGATCGGGGGGGCCATTCCGCCCAACCACACCCCTCCAGGTCTCACTGTCATTGCCCACGTGAGCGTTGAAGTCCCCCAGCAGAACAAGGGAGTCCCCAGGAGGAGCACTCTCCAGCTTCCCCTCCAAAGACTCCAAGAAGGGTGGGTAATCTAATCTGCTGTTTGGCGCGTAAGCACAAACAACAGTCAGGACCCGTCCCCCCACCCGAAGGCGGAGGGAGGCTACCCTCTCGTTCACCGGGGAAAACCCCTACGTACAGGCGCCAAGATGGGGGGCAACAAGTATGCCCACCCCAGCTCGGCGCCTCTCAGCAGGGGCAACTCCAGAGTGGAAGAGAGTCCAACCCCTCTCGAGGAGACGGGTTCCAGAGCCAGAGCCAGAGCCATGCACCGAGGTGAGTCCGACGATGTCCAGTCGGAACCTCTCAACCTCGCACACCAGCTCCGGCTCCTTCCCCACCAGAGAGGTGACGTTCCACGTCCCGAGAGCCAGCTTCTGCAGCCGAGGATCGGACCGCCAAGGTCCCCGCCTTTGGCCGCCGCCCATCCTGCACAGCACCCGACCCCTATGGCCCCTCCCACAGGTGGTGAGCTCATGGGAAGGGGGGCCCATGTTGCCTCTTCGGGCTAAGCCCGACCGGGCCCCATGGGTAAAGGCCCGGCCACCAGGCGCTCGCCAACGTGCCCCACCTCCAGGCCTGGCTCCAGAGGGGGGCCCCGGTGACCCGCACAGGCGAGGGAACACTGAGTCCATCTGTCTTGTTCATCATAGGGGTCTTTTGGGCTGCACTTTGTCTGATCCCTCACCTAGAACCAAATTGCCATGGGTGACCCTACCAGGAGCAAAAGCCCCCGACAACATAGCTCCTAGGATCATTGGGACACTCAAACCCCTCCACCACGATAAGGTGGCAGCCCAGGGAGGGGGACTTTTATTCCTTGCATAAAAAATGTTACTAAAATAGGTTTTTATCAACTAAAGAACATCGCCAGAGTCCGCCCCATTCTCTCTCAGGCCAATACGGAGACACTGATGCATGCTTTTATCTCCAGTAGAATTAATTACTGTAATGCCCTGCTTTCTGGTCTTCCCAAAAAGAGTATATCAGGTTTACAACTACTACAAAATTCAGCAGCATGTCTCCTGACGAAGACCAGGAGGCGGGAGCACATTACACGGTCTTAAAATCATTGCATTGGCTCCCCCTACATTTCAGGATCGACTTTAAGGTTCTTTTAATGGTTTTTAAGTGTCTTAATGGTCTTGGGCCTTCTTATCTCTCTGAACTGCTTTTACCATATAAACCTTCGCGGTCTCTGCGCTGCTCTGGTAGCCGTCTCCTTGTCACCCCAAAAGTCAGGACACATGCATGGCGAGGCGTCTTTCCAGTTTTATGGTCCTCACCTCTGGAACAGGCTGCCAGAGGACCTCAGGGCTGCAGGGAACGTTCATGTTTTTAAGAGCAGGCTCAAGACTCACCTTTTTAGCTTGGCTTTTAACTGATTATTATTTATTACTGTTTGTTTAATTGCACTGGATGTTTTATATGATTATATTTTTATCAGTTTTACTATTTAATTTTAGCACATTAATTTACTGTTTAATTTTATACTTTAATTTATCTTAATCCCCGTTCCAGTGTTTCCTCTGTGGGAGCCCTCTGCCCTGGGAGCGGTGGTCGGCTGTGGCTGCCTGGGAGCTCTCCAGGTGGAGCTTGGGTGGAGGTGGGGGTCTTGGCCTTGCCTCTACTGGGTGCCCTGTGTCGGTGCCTCGCCTTCTGCTGTTAGTCTACCGCTGCCGGGGCAGATGGCTTCTCTGATGGCGTTTCCTTGCATGGTTCATCTACACTCGGCCCAATGTCCTTTTTTACTTTTTCTTTTAACTGTGTGTGTGCATGGGAGATGGGGAGGGGGGTATAACTGTGACCATGCTTTTAAATCTGTGGGGGAGGGAAGGAAAGGTGGTTTTATGTGGGGTCATTTTAATCTGTAAAGCACTTTGTGATGCAACTTCTTGTATGAAAAGCGCTTTATAAATAAAGTTTGATTTGATTTGATTTGAAAACCGGAGTTGCCTGGTCATGAAGCACGAGGCCATTGTTGTCAGCTCATCCCAACTGTCAAGCATGGTGTTGGAGCTGTTATGATTTGGACTTATTTTGCTGTGAGTTGACTGAAGTTCTCGGTACATTAAGTTATTCTAAAGTCAAATAATATTTGTGCATATCTGAAGTTGGTGCTAAATCTAACCATGAAACAGGAGGATGACACAAAGCAAACACATTGGCTGAAAAAAAAATCCTAGTGCTGAAATGACCCATCAAGTACAGACCTCAACCTGATTGAAATGCTGTGAAGGGATCTTAAAAGGATTGTGCATTAATGAATATTCACAAACCTTAAAAGAGTTCTAGAACAAGGTTTTTTACAATTGGAATTGGAGCCTCTATGAAACTTTGTTCGGGCTTAAAATTCCCCAGGAGCCTTGATAAAAAGCAAAATACAAACCTACCAGTTTGCATAGGAAAGCAAGTCAGAGACGGCCCAGACTGAATTCTAGGACCCCTTTAATAAACTAAAGCAGCAATGTAAAAGACAGTGGGAAATAAAGTGCCTCTGTGGTTTCATTAATCATTCTGAGCTAATAGTAATTGACAGGCTGCTTGAACTTTTTTGTAAGGTTAAATAATAAGCAAATACAAAATAATGTGTGTATTGTCTCTTGGGATGTTGCATTGAACAAATGTTACGAACTAATTATAACCAGGTAATTTTCATGTCATCCTAATATGTAAGGACTTCTCCGGCTTTAACAAGAGCCAAATTGTGATAAGTAGACTGTTGTGTGACATGATCTTCAGAAGCTCCCTTTACCGGGTTGAGAGTAGATAAGCAGAGATCGCAAACTAGTTCTTCAAGGATTTTTTTGTCTTTCAGGCAAGGATCTGGGCCAAAATATTTTACTTCTGAAACTTGCTTGATAATTTACTTGTTCATCTTCAACTTAAGTCATTACTATCAAAATTTGAGCCCCAGAGGAAAAGCAAACATAATTGTATTTTTACATTTAATATATGACATATATTAAATGTATCAAATATATCTGGGAACCTGCACCAGGAACAAAAAAAGTAGACCGCCTGTTTCTATTTTTCCTAGCAAAGATTTATGGCCACTTTAGACAATGTACAATTCATAGTTCACAAGATATCTTTTAAACCTCATATGAAAAACATTTTTTTTATTATTCCTTAAGAAAATTATTTTGTAAAGTGTCAAATGTCTTTACCCTGATGAAAAGATGATTTAATCAACTAAATAAATAACCAATTAGCAATCTCAGTAGAATTATGCAGACAAAAATCAGATTGGAAACCTGTATGTAATTGTTTGATTCAAGTTACCTCATATACTGAAAGATATCAAAGCTTTGGCAAATAGAGTCAAATTAGAGGCTTATGTCATTCTTCAGAGCCAGACAGAAATCAATCGGCTCTGTTATGTTTTCTATCCATGTTGTTTTTTATTTTTCAAACGTATCGCACTCTAAATTAGAAGCCACAGACATTGATTGTTGCCTTTGTTTTCACTTCATGCTTGTTTGATTAGGTTTTCTATGAAATTTTATTTAATATTCTTTAATCAGTGAAGGTTCTAACACTCAAGTCAGACCTGATATCTCTTACTAAGAACTGAATGTGGTGTGATGCTTCAGGTTTCTTAACATGGGGCAGCTAAAGACAAACATAGTTTTAGAGGGATTCTCAAAGTGACGTACTGGATAACTGATTTCAGAACTCAAAAGAAGAAAAATCTAGCTGTCACACACCACATACCTAAGCTGATAAACTGATGATCTATGAGAAGTAGAACAGAGCAGATGCACCACAGAGGTGTGGGATCAGTTGCAATAAAACCATCTCAACCAGTCATAACACAGCCAAATCAACAGACACAGGAGAAGAATTATGGGAACACATGGGAGGATCCCTACATCCAATTGCTGCCTTTAACATTTTTCTGTAATAAAATGGTGCATTCAAGATTCATAACTGTCCAGATGCATAAAACACCCACTGCTGCACTACAATCGCTTATTAAAAATGAATGGTTCTCTCTGGCCTTGAAACAAACATTCAGTTCTGTATGTTAATATGTAAAGTCAACATTAGAATGTTACCACTACATTATGCAGTATTACTCAACTACAGCTCTGGGAAATATCCGACTTGATCCAGTGAATGGCTTTATTTACAGTCCTCAACTCTCTACTGAATTTAGAAAATCTGCTTTTAGCTTTTTTGTGCTGCAGTGTTCACAGCGCACACAGAAAATCAATTACTTGGCAAATGGCGGCAAATCTTTTTGGCAGGTTCTGCACTTGTTAAACCTGTTGTTTTACAGCACTAGGTCACATTTTCCACCTGCATCCAAATCATTGCCCTTCTACAAAACTTTGTACTATTTTCTAAATAGGATAATGGAAAATATTTGTTAACATTTATTACATTTAAAGGTAGAATTCTGAGATCATTCCATAACAAGGTCCATTCAAAATCTTTACCCCCTCATTAAAGAAATCTTCCCTTTGGGTCTGAGAGATGGTGAATCACCACTTATCCTGGCTTCTGGACAGGGGAGGGCTGGTGTTGAAATTCAGCCCTGGAGCTTGGGAGTTTCTTTAATTCAGGTGGGCTGTGGAACAGGAAATTATTATTATTTTTATGAATATCTTAAACTTTCAGGCTCTGAGGCGATCTCTATTTGGAAGTCCTGCAAGGTTAGACAGGCTTCCTTAAAGCAGAGGAGAGCAACTGATGTCTGGTAGCAGCTAGCAAACAATGTTAAAAAAGTTGACATGAAAGCAAGCCAGAATATTTCTAAACCTTGCAGAATTGAACGTAGCAGCTAGAGGTAGAAATCAGCTGTTGGTGCAGCAGCACCAGTAGCCCATACAAAGGTCATTTGTACAGGAAGATGCCTCTCGTGTACAAAAGCTGGCGCAGCTGCTTTTGGGTTACAAAAACAAATGTTAGGGCCACCGGTCTTATCTTTTCTTTTTGTAAAAAGTTATTTAAATACAGATTAACCACCAAAAATGAACCTAGTTTTTCCCATTAAACTAAAGAAAGCCTCAGGATTCTTACTGTAGAACAAGTTAGGACACTGTACCCCCAAATTGCTAGTGTTGCCACATTTAGCCAAAATAACTTCAGATAAATAACTTCAGTGAGATAATAACAATAATGGCTTGCATTTATATAGCGCTTTTCAAGACACTCAAAGCACTGTACAACTCCATCATTCACTCTCACACTAGTGGAAGCATGCTACGATTGTAGCCACAGCTGCCCCGGGGCAGACTGACAGAAGCAAGGCTGCCATATCGCACCATCGCCCCTCTGGCCAACACCAGTAGGTGGTTAGGTGAAGTGTCTTGCCCAAGGACACAATGACAAGTAGCAGGCGGAAGCAGGAATTGAACCCACGGTTTCTGGGTTGCAGGGCAACTCTACCACTGAACTACAGCCGCCCCAATGCTTCTTGATGACTGTATTTACCCGTTTCTGACATAAGCCTGAGGACGGTTTTCCTCACTCCTCACTTTCAGCTGATGTTTGATGGGTTTCTTCCACGTATAGCCCGATTCAAGTCTTCCCAAAGCATCTCAGTAAAATCACGATCTGGGCTTTGACTCAGTCCAGGGCCCTCATTTATCAAGCGTACTTGTCCACAGATCTGTCCGTATTTCGTGCGTAGAAACAATTTCACGTATTGTGTGGTATTTACCATCTTGTACTTCTGGGTAGAAATGTTCCTAAATATAAGAACAACTCTGACCATGCTTACGTACAGCATAGTGGTAGAATGTGGGAAATGCAACACTGAAACAGTTTGACAAAATATTTATCTCATCAGTTTATCACCACTGCCAAGGAGGTCCTTGGCATTTGTATGTCTTTTAGCAAAATAACTGAAAACGTTATAGATGGATTTAACTTTCAGAAAATGTTAGATATTTGCAAAGGAATAAATCTTTAGAATTCTGGGGGTGATCATGCATTGAGATCCAGTGAAATGCAATCTGGGGGATAATGCTTCCCGGAGGTCTGCGCTCTCCGTATGCTTTTTTAATTTATCACATCGAGGGCTTCAGTTTAAAAGGACGTTGTTACACTCCTAAATAAAAGGTTTGCAAAGTACAGTTTGCAAACCTTTTATTTAGGAGTATAACAACTGGAAACTGGATGGTCCTAATTATCAGTGCAGTAGGTTGTCCACTGTTTCCATGTGTACTGATGCCAGCCAAAGCAGTGTCTACAATAACGCTGACCACACTCGTGTCAAATGGGTTTAGCTCTGAGGTGATCTGTGCACCCCCGGTAGAAGATCAGGCCCAGCTGTATGCTGAGGGAAGTTTTACTGTATTTAGTTTGATATTGAACCATTATTTCATCTATTTTCAACAAGAATCTCTCCACTGTCCCAACTGCATTTACTGCCTCTGTCACTTCCTCCCAGCCAGGGTTCTTTTTTTTTTATTGGTTACCCCTGAGCTGATAGAACCAAACAGCAATGTTCAGGACAAATTTAACTGATTTGTTTTTTCAAAAAAGTTATGTGTTTCCAGAAAAGTGAATAACAGCAAATGAAACGATTCTTTACCACAATGTTTTTTTTTATGTCTGCAGCAGGAATATAACTGGTTCTAAATTTCATTTGTAGGATAGAATATAGGACAGTTTCTACGAATGTTTGATAAATGAGAGCCCAGGAGTTTCTCTTTCTTAATTCTTAGCCAGTCCTTGATAGATTTACTAGCATGTTCTGGGTCATTGCCATGTTGCAGGTTCCAGCCTTGCATAATCCTGAATTTTTGTTTAGATGGTCTTATAGTTTCTTCAAGCACCCTCTGATATGCGGTCAAATTCAACGTGGGTTCTATGTTGGTGTGCTGGAATGCTGTATGTGGTTTATGTCAAACATGTCCTTTTTATGGTGTCCAAAGAATTCGAATTTAGACTCATCTAACCAAAGGCAATTATTTGTTCTTAGAGATTTACAATTTCCTCTTTGCACACCTATAAGGTCAAATTTCCTTAGATTATATAAATTAACGGATCAATTGTCAAAACAGGCATGAAACAGGGATGAATGGATGCATTTTCGGTATGAAACCTCCAGTGGCAAACAACTCCATTTTGAACATGAAAGGTTATGCATGAAGCATTCAAAATAACTGGAAGTTGGTGACACCACATGTGCAGAAGCTGAGATGTGTACCATTAAGGTAAACAGGTAAAGTGTAGATTTGGTGTCTCGTGACTTGTTTAGCTTTTTAGGGAAGTGCTGAAAAGTTTAAATTCACTGTGGGTTTCTCTTCTCTCTGTTGCAGAATGGTACCCTTCACCTCTCCACTGCTTTCCATCAGTCACTGGCTCTGAACCTGATCTGGGGCTTTTCCGAGAACAGTTGTTTTTCAGTATGGAGATAGTAAAAGCAATCTCATGAGTTTCTTTATCTCGGAATGAATTACATTGCTGAGTGTCTGAACAGGTCTCCGGAGAGTTCAGAGGCTTATGTACAATAAAGAGAGTGATTTTATTGATTACCCAGTGGAAACCTGGCTTCTGTCCTTTTCAGGTCTTTTCTGACTAATTTGGTCTTTGTGACAGTTCCTTCTAGAACATACTCAGTTTCTTCCGACAACTTTGCTCCTTATCAGTCCTGCACTGTTTTGATGCACATCACCCTGACATCATTGTCTTTAGACTTTTCCCCTCAAGAATAATCAAATCAAGTCCTTTAGATGGATCTTTGCGAGAATTCATCAAACATAATCTGACTCACATAATGTTTAAAGTTTCCCCTAGCAATCCATATATTTGTCTATACCTGCTCTCACATTGCTATCATGTTACTGTTAGTACACACCATATAGATCAATTTTGTCCTTAGAGAGGCATACTTAGAGTGATATCATCAAATGAGCTTCTCCTGGATGATCACAGCATAGATCTGCTAATCACCTATAAACTGGATCTAAAAAGTGCTGCAACCTGACACCTCAAAGGTGTATCATGGCTCTAACGTGTGCCTGTTTTTCTTTCAGTAAAGAATACTACTTGTATACTACAAGAATACAACTTCTGAATAAATTTAACCAGGTTTAATTAAGGCCCGGTGAATAGATGGTACAAATAAACAGCGCTGTGATCTCAGTCTTGCACAAAGTTTATACAGTTTAGAAATACATTTCAACCTCCAGCCTCTTTCTGGTCAAGTAGGCAAGATCTCTTCCTATCGTGTTATCTGTATATTTCTATGTGTACTCATACTGACTTTAACTGATACCTGAAATGGTCTTTTTTGGGTGTTTGACAGAGCTAGGTGTGCGTACATGCAGCTGCAAAAGCCAGACAGCAAACTTATTGGTGTAGGTGTTGGGAGTTGCAACATATTTGTTTGGTTCAGGTTCAAGATTAGATAATTTTTTTTCCAGACCATGCCACAAAGCGGTTTAGTGTCTAATAGCAAATAGGCCTCTTGCCGCATATTTCCATGTCTCCTACATGGCAACCATCTACATAAGAAGAGTAACAGCGGGGCAAAAAAGTATTTTGCAATTGTGCAAGTCGTCCAAGTTAAAATGATAGAAGAGGTCTGAAGTTTTCATCATAGGTACACTTCAACTGTGAGAGACAGAATGTAAAACAAAATCCAGGAAGTCACATTGGATGATTTTTAAAGAATTTATTTGTATAGTGGTGTAGAAAATACGAATTAAGCACATACAAAAAAAATGTTTCATGCACAACCATGGCCCTCACAGACCTGATACTTTTTCTTTAAGAAGCTCTTCTATCCTCCACCTATTACCTGTGTTAGTGGCACCTGTTTGAACTTGTTAGATGTATAAAAGACACCTGTCCTAACCTTCAAACCGTCAGACTCCAACCTCCACCATAGCCAAGACCAGAGAGCTGTCCAAGAACACCAGGGACAAGATTGTACACCTGCACAGGACTGGGATGAGCCAATCTGCAATAGGAAAGCAGCTTGGTGAGAAGAGATCAACTGTTGGAGCAATTGTTGGAAAATGGAATAAATACAAGATCAATGACAATCTCCCTCGACTTCAATGCAAGATCTCACCATGGGGTACATATGATCTTGACAACGGTGAGGAAACAGCCTAGAACTACATGGGGCAACTGGTCAATGACCTGAGGAGAGCTGGGACTACAGTAACGAAGGATACTTTGAGTAATACAGTACGTTGTCATGGATTAAAATCTTGCTGCGCTAAGGTTAGGCGAGCACATGTGATTGTGATTGCCAACCAAAGCTATTTTATAAAGTACTAAGGGGAACTTTTGTTATTGACCAAATACTCATGTTCTGCACAATTTTATAAATACATTCTTTAAAAATCAAACAATGTGATTTCCTGGTTTTCTTTTTTTACATTCTCTCTCTTAAGGTTGAAGTGGATGAAAATTATAGACCAGTCTCATAATTTTAAGTGGGACAACTTGCACAATTGGTGGCTGCCAAATACCTTTTGCCCCACTGAATGAGTTCCAGCACAATAGTAAAGAGGTCAAGGACTTTGACTGAGTGGGACAATCCATGGGAAGACATGCTGGGAAAGATAAGGCTTCATGTTGAGGAAACCCATATGGTGTAATGTATGTGTGTGTGTGCTCAGAGGTCTATATTAGATGCTTTGTCCTAGGATCGGTGGGAATTGTTCAATGATTAGTCCACGATTCCAAATGATTTGATCAGTGAGATACGGGCTACAGTTCAAAATAAAATCCTTCAATGTTTAACTGAAATCATGTCTCCAGAGCCTTATTCCTGAGTTATCACTCGGCAGTTGGAAGATGACCACCAACTATACACAACAGCGGTCCACCAACTCTCTGTACGCAGCATCTTGTCCATCTCTGTTACACCCGATGACTGCAGAGTCATCTGAGTATTTCTGCAGATGACAGGTCACCGAATTGCACTAGAAGTTTGAAGTGTACAGAGTGAAAAGGAATGGTGGGAGTACAGTCCCCTGTGATGCTCCTTTGTGCCACAGGGGACATGTATGCAGCTTATTGGGATGCCGCTGGAATAAGAGGAAGCTCCTAAAAGCCTGAAGCCGTGATTCTCAATCAAGAAGCATTGGCTTGTTCCCTCTAGGTCAGTGTTAAGTATCTGCCTCAAGTATCTTGGTGTCTTGTGTTGACAAGTTCTGCTTTGCTTTCAATAAAGACATTTATAAATACACAGCACTGTGCAAAAGTTTCAGGTAGGTGTGAAAAAATGCTGTAAACAAAATGCTTTCAGATATATTAATGATTGTTTATTTTTATCAATTTACAAAATGCAAAGAGAGCAAGCAAAAGGAAAATCTAACTCAAATCAATATTTGGTGTTACTACCTTTTGCCTTCAAACCAGCATCAATTCTTATAGGTACACTTGTACAAAGTTAGGGATTTTGTAGGATTATAGTCAGCTGTATGATCAACCGATTATACCAAACAGGTGCTAATGATCATCAATGCCACATGTAGGTTAAAACGCAATCTTTAACTTATCTAAAACTGGATGAGCAACAGCCAAACTGCTACCAAGGTGAGGTTGTGGAAGATAGTTTCATTTAATGGCAAGATTGAGCACAGCAACAAGACAAATAGTAGTTATCCTTCATCAGCAAAGTCTCTCATCAGACAATGATTTCAAAGCAGACTGGGGTTTCAAGATGTGCTGTTCAAGCTCTTTTGAAGAAGCACAAAGAAACAGGCAACATTGAGGATTGTAGACACAGTGGTCAGCCAAGGAATATTAGTGCAGCAGATGACAGACACATCAAGCTTATTACCCTTCAAAATCAGAAGATGTCCAGCAGTGCCATCAACTCAGAACTGGCAGAAACCAGTGGAATCCAGGTATACCCATATACTGGGGGGAGAAGTATGGCCAGAAGTGGTCTTAATGGAGGTGTCGGAGATCAAAAAGCCATACCTCTGACGTGGAAACAAGGCCAAGTGACTTAAGTATGCACGAAAACTTAGGAACTGGGGTGCAGACCACTGGCAGCAGGTGCTCTGGACTGATGAGTCAAAATTTTAAATATTTGGCTGTAGCAGAAGCCAGTTTGTTTGTCGAAGGGCTGGAGAGTGGTACAATAACGAGTGTCTGCAGGCAACAGTGAAGCATGGTGGAGGTATCTTGAACGTTTTGGGGTGCATTTCTGAAAATGGAGTTGGAGATTTGGCCAGGATTGGTGGTATTGTCAATGCTCAGAAATTCAGACAGATACTTATCCGTCATGCAATACCATCAGGGAGGTGTATGATTGGCCCCAAATATGTTCTGCAGCAGGACAACGACCCCAAAAGTACAGCCAAAGCTATTAAGAACAATCTTCAGCGTAAAGAAGAACAAGAAGTCCTGGAAGTGATGGTGTGGCCCACACAGAGCCCTGATCTCAACGTCATCGTGTGTGTCTGGGATTGCATGAACCGACAGAAGGATGTGAGGAAGCAGAAGATCTGTGGTTAGTTCTGCAAGATGTTTGGAACAACCAGCCGAGCTCCTTTCAAAACAGTGTGTGAGTGTACCCAGAAGAATTGATGCTGTTTTGGAGGCAAATCGTGGTCACACCAAATATTGATTTGATTTAGATTTCTCTTTTGTTCATTCACTGCATTTTGTTGATTGATCAAATTAAATGATTAACACTTAAATTTTTTGAAAGGATTCTTTGTTTACAGCATTTTTTTCCACACCTGCCTAAAACTATGCTCAGTACTGTAAATATATATATATATATATATATATATATATATATATATATATATATATATATATATATATTTTTTTTTTTTTTTTAAAGGCCAAATAAGGAACAATGTTTCTTTCTTGTAAATATGTATATGTATATATGTTTTTAGAAAGAGGAAGACAAGGAACAGCAATGTGCATGTCAGGACATGGAGTGAGCAGGAAAGTTTAGCTCTATATTTCTAGTGTAAAAGACACTGACCTACATCTGGGTCTTGCCAAGTGAGCACTTTTAAACACTGACAAAGCCTATGTTTGGAAGTATGTGGGAGGACAGTTTGACAATGAAGCTGCAGGAGTTCAGGCATAAGCTCCTCTCTCTAGATTATATCATCAACTCAGCCTGCTTTTTCTCCCCGGTTGTTTATTTCCCTCGTTCTACATATGATATTTACAATTGCATAATCATTACTTTTCACTTTCTATTTTAATATTTTGACGCCTGCAGTACAGTTTTTTGATTTTGTTTCATTTTGTATACCTCGCTCTGTTGAAAAGCTCTCTTAAAGAAGTGTTTTACTCAACTGGTCAGATAAAAGTGAAAATTGTATTGAAATTGTTTGGCTTAGCTTATTATGAACACACCATCCCCACTTTGAAACATGATGGTGGCAGAAATATGCTGTGGAGATGTTTTTCTTCAACGGGGATAGGGAAGCTGGACAAAACCTGTTAGAGGCTGACAAGACTTGAGCTCCAACTTCCAGCGGGACAGAAAGCCTAAACATACATGTAGAGCTACAAGGAAATGGCTTAAGTCAAAGCTTATTAATCTATTAGAAGAGTGTCGTCAATGCCCCGACCTAAATCCAATTGGGAGTCTGTGCCAATACTTGAAATTAACTGCTCGGACATGCTCTCCATTCAATTGTGCTGAACTTGAGCTGTTTGCTAAGAAGGGAGGGCAACAATTTCACTCTTTAGATCTGCTTGCGGCTGGAATTGCAGCTAAAAGTTTTTCTGTACGGTATCAAAGGTGACTAAATACAAATAGACAGCACACTGTCTATTTGTATTTAGTCTTAGTCACAGTCTTATCACTTTTCACTTTATAGAGAACATAAACGATGATTATAAAGGGAGGCTTTATTGTTGTCTTTAAAAAGATTCTTTGAAAAGCACAAAAGTGAGAAGGGTTGATGCATAAACTACAACTTCTTGAACGCAGTGAGTGGAATTTGGATCATAATCTTCTTGATGGTAGTACAACACAACATGACTGCTATTCAGAATCGACAAGATGGGATTTTTCTTTTAAAAATTGGAACTATTTCCACAGTATAAGCTGATACATTTACAACACTTTTCTGGGTTTGATGACTTCACATTCTGACTTTTTTATTTGGAATGTTCTACACTATATTGCTGTAGGAACTGTATTAACTTGTATAATGTGGGAATCGCAATAGTCTGACCTTATCTTGCATAAGTTCAGACATTGTGTCACATTTGCTTGCCATTATATCTGCTCTAAAACATTTTAATTGCAGTTCCGGGCACTATATGGATGAGAGCAAACAAAGCTTGTTGCTCATCCCACCATCAAGAACCTGAAAAGGCTGCTTTGGCTTTGAATCTTAATAAGCACTGGAACTATTTACTGTAAGTTTACTAGATCAGAAAGGGAGCTGGAAAGGAGTTGAGAGGTCCAATTAAAACAGTCCTATGTGGATTCACAGTGCCATCTTGTGGCTAGAAAGTAAACCGACCCTGTCACACAATCAGAGAATAAAATTACAGAAAAATGAAGAAAAATATTTTTCCAGGCAAACCTATATAAGAAACTGTAAGAAATCACTTAGCTGTTTACATTTTTGTGTTTAAATTCTGATTTAGAACAGTTTAAGAAGCTTTAACTCTTTTTGCCTGAGACAAGCTGTTTGAACAGTTTGATAAGACCACACTTAATACTTATACACTTACATTGTTTTTAGGATTTTAAGATGAAATGAAAAAAACTGGGACACGTTTAAGTAGAACACATGCTGTATTACTCTAATATTTGATGAAAAAAAACTTTTGTATGATACCACATTTTTAATAAATCTGCTCAATTCCAGCATAATTAGACTGCTATTAGTGTGTTGTTCTTTCAAACTCAGTGTGAGGTAGCATTGCCTTTAAACTATATGAACTTTTGAGAACCCTGCCACAAGCTTCTCCAAAGGTTTGTTTGAATTTTGGAATTAATATCTTCAGACAGAACTGGAGTAACTGAGTCAGGTATGTTGGCCATCTTGACCTTGCTCAAGCAATTCTTTTCCACTCTGCCCATATATTTTCTTTGTCACTTGGATCAGGGTCCTGTAAAAGCCCCTCCTTAAAATGTATAGTGTTTAGGTCTCTGGACTTTGACTAGGCCATTCTAACAGATGAACACACTTTATTCAAAATATTGACTGTGTTGTCCATTTTCCAATCTATAACCAAGATGGATGCTTGGTTGAAGTCATTGTGATGTATGAAGACCCATTTAAAATAAATCTTTGAAGTTCCTGGCTTCGTGGTGTCTTGAAATGTTGATTCAGTATTTCCTCATAATGTTTATTTCCCACATGATGCCATCTAATCTGTGCTGTGCATCATTCCCTCCTCCAGCAAAACACCCAAACAAACATGATACTGCCACCCCCGTACATCACAGTTTGTATGGAGTCTTGCAAGCATTGCCCTTTGGAACAATAGTCATTATGGCTAAATGTTTCAGTTTTAGTGTTATCAGACCACAGGACATGATTTCACATGAGAAAACAGCATGCTTGAGGCGTTGCCTCTAAGTACACCCACAACTGTGCTCCAATTTTTTACTTAAATATTGTAAAATAGAACCTCATAAAGCCATTACATCTTCATCATCATCTGAGTTTTCCCATATTGTTTAAAGGCATAGTAATGTTACTGCATGTAAACTTCTTACTTCAAAAATAGAAAATAAAGAATGATAATTTTGTATACCAAAACCAAGGAAAATTATTTGTATTACTAAGATGCACACATGTCTTCGAATATGAAAACGTTTAGCTGAAACTAAACTTTAAGTGCTTCTTTTTTTTATTCGAAAAAAACATTTCCACTCTTCTAGAAATGAACCTGCCACTCACAACATGGTGGGCGCGCTGGCTACGTGACGGACTCCCACGTTTTCTTTACGTATCATATTTCCCAGAATGCTACGCAACCTAAGTGAAAATGAGTTATTCTTAACAACTGGACTTCTTTAGTTTTCTTCTATTTGAAATAGTTAAATTACGTATTTAAAGATTTGTTGGAACACTCAGAAGCCTTATGAAAATAAAACCAAACCGTAAGTTAGATGTAGCTTGATGTTACTGCTATATATAGTTGTCAGTGACTCTTTGACCAACGGTTGGTCCGAAGGTGGTGAGGTTTCAATTGATTGCTACAGTGAGTAACAGAACTTCTACGTTTCTTCTCTCCCCTCCCTCACCGCCGGCATCGACTAGCCTTTTGACATTTCTAACTGATTTAATAACAACTGATTTATCGCAAGTTAACTGCTGGTGTGGAGCCTTTAAATATTCATGCTTGATGAGTCACGGTTTTGTCTCACCAGGGGTGATGGACGGATTCGTGTTTATCGTCGAAGGAATGAGTTTTACACCGAGGCCTGTACCCTGGAGCGGGATCGATTTGGAGGTGGGGGAGTCCGTCATGGTCTGGGGCGGTATATCACATCACCATCGGACTGAGCTTGTTGTCACTGCAGGCAATCTCAATGCCTTGCTGTACAGGGGAGACATCCTCCTCCCTCATGTGGTACCCTTTATGCATGTTCATCCGGACATGATCCTCCAGCAGGACAATGCCACCAGCCATACTGCTCGTTCTGTACGTGAGTTTCTGCATGACAGCAATGTCAGTGTTCTGCCATCGCCAGCGAAGAGCCCGGATCTCAATCCCATTGAGCACGTCTGGGACCTGTTGGATCGCAGGGTGAGGGCTAGGGCCATTCCCCCCAGAAATGTCCAGGAACTTGGTGGAAGAGTGGGGAAACATCTCACAGCAAGAACTGACAAATCTGGTCCAGTCCATGAGGAGGAGATGCACTGCAGTACTTCAAGCAGCTGGTGGGCACACCAGATACTGACTGGTACTTTGGATTTTGAGCCTCCCTTCATTCAAGGACACATTATTCTATTTCTTAGTCACATGTCTGTGAAACATTTTTCGTTTGTCTTTGGTGTTGACTCTTTTAGTGTTCATACAAATATTTACACACGTTAAGTTTACTGAAAGTAAAAACAGTTGAAAGTCAGAAGACGTTTCTTTTTTTGCTGAGTTTATTTGGGTTCATCAGCTTTGAACAGCTTCATGTTGGAGGAAAGTCTCCCCACAGCATGATGCTACCACCAGTGTGTTTCACCACAGGGATGGTGTCTTCAGGGTCACGTGCAGTTTCTTGCTTGTAGCAAACCTTTCAGGGCTTTCCTTTAACAAGCTTTCTTCTTGCCTCTCTTTTATGAAGGCAAGACTTTTGGTATGCATGAATAATAGCTGCTTAAATTTCCCCACCTTAGCTGTGGATCTCTGCAGCTCATCCAGAATTGCCTGCCGTGTCAGAAGTGGGCAGTTGTGCCATTGTCTCTATTCTTATAACAGAGCGATGTGGGATGTTCAAAGACATGGCGTTGCAATCTAACCCTGCCTTAAACTGGGGACGACAGTGGAACATCTGGAGATGACGCAACGAAGGACTCTTCATAAAATCAAGAAAATGATGGACACTCCGCAACCTTATCTTTGCTGTCTGTTTCTTCTAAATGATGCCGTTTGTTCACTGATATGCTCTAACAAACCTCTGAGGCCTTTGTGGAACAGCTGGATTTAGATAAATTTAATTTTACACACGTGGAGTCCATTTGCTATTAAATGACTCCTGAAGGCAAACAAGATTTTATTTAGAAAGATCAGGGCAAAAAGGTCCCAATATTTCTGAAATGCGACAGTCAATTATTTGTTATAACTCACTTTTCTGGATATTATTTGTAAAATAAATACATTGAATTGTGTATGCTTGTGCTGCAACATCACAATCACATAGTAAGTTGTGTTAAGTCTCTTACATAACTGAGTTTACAGCTGTACGAAGATGTTACAAATATATTTCCCTGTTTGATTTGATTATAAAGTAGTTATAACCTAATTAGATTAATTTTAATGACTAAGCAGAATTCCAGATAAATAAAATAAATAGAAAAAGTTCTGCTTCCGCAGTTTCATAGTTTGAGAAATGAAACCACATGAGGAAAATGTCCTTTATTAGAAATATTAACCATATTCAAACAAAACAAAACAAAAAGGAACCATGAAAACCAGTTCGAGTGACTGCTATAACGTGCTGCCTCTGTTTAATTCACACCACCACGTTGATATGCATCAGGCCCACCTTCTGCCAAACACAAACAACTCTGCAGCAGCCCAGCTGATAACTTCTGTCCTGGAATGGATGATCAAATATATTTGGAGAAAGTAACCTAAACATGCGTGGGGTGGTGCATTTTCTATGTCCAGCAGCTTTCACAGCAATCCGAGTTTGTATTCTACCATCATGTGAGGCTCCCCCATCACTTCGCTCTGGGCTTGATCTGCAGAGAAAAACACAGACTGGTGGTCAGGCTCTATGTTATTACTGTCCGTGGTACAAACAGCTACACTTAAGCAACGTGGCCGATTCGGAGCCTCTAAACAATCAGCATAGGGCACATGCCTTGATTTTATTGTTTATTCATATAAGACTTTGTTTAGATTTAATTTGATCAGTATTTTTCAGAGTAAAGTCTTCATTAGGGTGACAGAGTAGATCTGCTCATGTAATCATAGCCAAAACGGGAAGCATGAGGCTCTCACCACAGAGGATGTCCTCGAACCCGATAGACTCGTCGCTTCCTCGCAGGGTGTCGAGAGCCAGGTTGGAGCTTGGTAGGAAGGGCAGACGCTGGATCTGGAAAAAGGGCGCACCTTTCATCAAGACTGAGAGACGAGGCTTAAAACTAAAAGCAAAGCAAGAAAAGGAGGGAAATGAACGAGAATGGGCTATCAAGGGTGTGGACTGCCCCTACCTGCCTGGCCGCCCTGTACTCCATTTGCAATTTGAGCGGAGCGTGAAGACCCTGGATGTTTCTGAGCGTAGAGAAATTCATCTTGTCCTGGTTAAGCTGGAACTGCAAAGCACAAAGAAACACAACAGTAAGCAGCCGGCAGGGAACTGTACCCTCCTTTGTCCAGACAGAGGTTTAAGGAAGAGTGGCGAAAGCAAATGAGGTGGATTAGCAGCGCTGTCAAACTACTGTTCGGGTCATCCAAAAAGGTGTTATTGTGAAATATCATCTCTGCAGGAAATTGAGCTTTTAGCATGTCATGACAGTCATAAGACTATCATACAGCAACAACTGTATTAACCCGTTCAGACCTAAGCCTTAAAATGCCTGTCTTTTCCCTTCCATTCTAGCTGTAAAAAGGTAAAACAATGTTAAAGATTAGATCGATTTTCGGATGTCTGAATCAATTTTTAAGATTTTTTTTCTAAGAAACAATTCAGTAACGATTTTTTCAACACAGCACCAACAACAAGCACTACGTGTGTGTGAACTAGTGAATGACATACCAATCATCAGATGTGCAAATACCCCCCCCGCTACAGCGCATATAACCAAGTTTCACATGAACGGCAGCCATACTGGATCTACAGGTGAGGATTGGTTAGAAACCTCACACCTCTCCACTTATTAATTATTCCCACTTGAAACCAAAACCAATCTAGCAGTGCAAAATTAATATGGGATAAAAAAAAGGTCCTGTTCTACAGCTGCTTTAAAAATGATTTTCCTTGGAAAGCTTAAGATTTACTGAGGCGGTGTTACTTCTTATAAAATGTTTGATACCCACTTAATTTATAGAACATTAATCACGATACTCCTGTGTTGTACCATGCTTTTCATAAAGTGCACAAACTTCTTCCAGAGGCAAAAATTAATTCATTAGCTCAACTAATGTTTTAAAAAAGTGAAAATTGGCTTTCCAAAACTGAAGAACAAATAAAAGTTTAAAAAAAAGAAGCCACAAAATTTCTAATACATTAGTGTGGCATAATGAGGGGTTTCTAAGGGTGTATTCAGACCAGAAAAGTCCTTTGGTCCGCTTGTTTTGTCCTGACCAAAACCGGACTTATTTTTGTTCGTTAGGTGCGGTTCGTATTCACACAAAAAAATTTGTAAGTGAACTATATTTTGTGAACACATCCACACGTGCGACGATCGGTGCAGCCATTGGACAGCAATGGCTAGGGCGGCGCACAGAGCATTCACACCTGATGCGAACCGCACCAGAGTCCGTTTGGAAGCGGACTGAGACCACCTAAAAAAGTGTGTCTCGGTCCGGTTCTCTGATCTGCACGAGGATTCGTTTGTGTGTATTCACACCTGCATAAAAGGTCCGGACCAGCGTTCGAAACGAACCCTGGTCCGTTAAAGTGGACCAAACAGTGCAGGTCTGAATACACCCTTAGTTGCCTGATTATAAGTGTGATTGGGAAAATACATTTTCTAGCTCCTAGAGGGGTCTCTCAGTCCAGGTATGTTTTTAGGAGCTTGAGACATGAAGGTGATTATATATATATATATATGTTTTTTTTGTTGTTTTTTTTAAAGGACAAACCAGACAACTTACGTTCTTTTCTGACAGCTCCAGTGGGTGGCTTGGAAGAAGTTCATTCTTCACACTAGTGAAGCTAGTAAAAGGCAAAAAAAAAAAACGTAATAAACCATGAAAACTTATGTTCATTGAAATAATTACCCAAATATGGGAGATGATATATATATGGTGGGATTTTATACTATCTCTCTCTCTTTCTTACCCGCTCCGCAGAGAGTCTTGCACCCCATAAGCTCCCTGTGGACACAGTCCTGCCACAGGTACGCTGTCTTTGAGCTGAGAACGGAGTCCGCGGCTGTTCTGTGACACACACAGATAGAAAACACGTCCAGCCTTCGTTTCTGCTCACATATAAACTAATACAAACTGTACACAGACACTCGGAACTGGCAAACTTTAAATGACAAACTCCTGGAAAGCCTTGTTGCTAACGTTAGCGCTAATTTAGCATTAGCTCGAGTGACTAATCAAATTCACGAGTCAGTTCCAGAACGCGACCAACCAAAACTCTACAAAGGAGAGGACAATGAAATATATGTAGAACTAAATACGTAACGTAATGCTTTTGAATGTGTTTCAAACGGAAATGTAAAAAAAACACATAAAAATGCTACAATACCATTGTGTCTTCTTCCTTACACTTTCCTTTTGATAAGCTCGTCTATCCGGTTGCGTCGTGTAATAAAGACGACACATCCGGTGCCATCTCCGCCCCTACAAACTGCTTCGTAATGCATCAAATATTTGCAAGGGATTTTGTGGTGCTATCATGACACTCTTTACCGAAATCAAATCCCGTTTTGAGTTGTCGATCTGTGGCCTAACAACAACTCAACAACTATACAACAACATACAACATACTATACAACGCACCTAATGTATATGGGTATAAAAACTATACACCTCGATGTTATGTATATCGGGGGTATAGCTCAGTGGTAGAGCATTTGACTGCAGATCAAGAGGTCCCCGGTTCAAATCCGGGTGCCCCCTCTTTTGCGCTTGGTCTTTAACAAGTTTTTTAGTTTACACAGAAAGCCTTCCAAAATATGTTCAAAATTTTAGAACACCTCGTCATTTTTAATGGTTGAAATTATCCCAAAAACGCAACAAGATGATAGAAAAAATACTGCCTTGAAAAACAAAGCATCAGCATAGTTTAGCATTTTTTTTACTTTACTTTAAAATGTCATGTGTCACATAAATCAGAGTAGATTATAGATCAGTAAAGATTACTTAAAAAATAAAATTTTGTACACATTTTTGCTATAACAGAAAGGCGTGAACTTTGCTACTTGCATTTTTATCTACATATGTGGCCTTAAAACTGTTTTCAACATTCTTCTTTGTCACGATTGCACATAAAACTAAACATGGATATGGAAAAACAAAATTCGCAAAAACAACACTTGCAATTTAGACGTGTTTTATTTTTGCTTTGATGCCAAAAAATATGTGCATCTTATCAACCAATCTGTTGACTGAATATTCAGTTCTAACCAGTGCTGTAGGATTGAGGTTTTATACAATCAATTTCATCATATTTAGGGTTAGGGTATTTATCTTTGTCAGTACTTGGTTTACACATCCAGGATGGTCCAGCCTTCTTTGTCCATTCAGGTTTCCTCCTCTGTCTTTCAGTAGGTTAGGTTTGGGCTGAATTAGGCAGCCAAGGATGACAGGCACTGAGGTCGAGGATAACCCGCCTCAGTGGGCAGTGGGCTGGGGTCCTCATTCCTAATGTTCTCCTCCTCTCTGCTGTTTTGCTCATCTGGCTTCTACCATTGTGTACAACAGATTTCAGTTACTCTAAATTAAATACTATTTACTTGAAAACCAAAAATGGCATGTCCAAAAGTGTGGATGCTCAGCCGTTGGAAGTTGGGCAAATTATTTCACCATTTGTGAATCGAAATTCAAATCCAGTTCAGTTCAAAATTTCTTTATTGATACCAGAGTGTTGCTGCAGATCATACTATTTAATTCTTCAAGAAGTTGTTGTAGATCGCGATGGCTGTGGGCAGGAAGGATCTCCTGTAGCGGTCTGTGTAGCAGCAAAACTGAAGCCTCTGACGGAAGACACTCTGTTGTTGTGGAATACTCTCATGAAGAGGATGCGCAGGGTTGTCAATTATTTTCTTGATTTTATGAAGCGTCCTTGTGTCATCATCATCATCATCATCATCATCATCATCATCATCATCATCATCATCATCATCATCATCATCATCATCATCATCATCATCATCATCATCATCATCATCATCTCCTCCAGATGTTCCCAGGACAGAACCAGCCTTCTCTATCAGGGTTGCTGATCCTTTTTCAGTCCCTGGCCCTGTTTAGGTCTGTTTTTAAGTCAGATTCTCTTTTTTTACAGACAATCAAAACGCTTTAAGAGTGCAGTGGAAGTGAATTCTGTCACATGACCATTGTGTAGGATTTACCAACTTTCATCATGAAGTCAGACAATTCTCCAAAAACGATATTTAAAAGCTTTAAAATCCTGTACAGGCTTTCAAATTCATCATTATTAACTTTATTTTACCAGATACTACAAGGAAATAAAAAACCCAAGCATGGATGATTGCGATAATAACCTCTACAGATACTTTTATGTGAGGAAGAGGAACACATTTGAAAGATCTTTCTATCCATAAGGAGCAGAGCTGATCACAATCCAAGCTGTCCTTAAACACAGTTAGACCTTCTGGGAAGTTTAATTGTAGGATTTGATAAGGTCAACTTCTTCATATTTGGTCAGATTCATCCTTTTATCAAGTTTGTCTGAATATTTAAGAAAGAAGGATGAAGAGCATGACGAAAAACAAAAGGCATGCATGTTTACATGCCTGAAAAATAAGTATTTGACTTTCATTTAGCCATATTTGACAATTTGACCACGTAAATCTTGCTTTTCCCAGTTTTTTTCTGTAGTCAATTCTACATACACTTTAAATTTAATGAATAAGACAACCTTATTCCTGCAGAGAATGATGGCTTTAAAACAATACGATCACACATATGGTAGCAATGTTACTGTTAAAACCCAATAAAGTTTTTGTAGACATAGCTCTTAAAGCAGTAAGAGTTGTACCATTGTTGTTTTTATTATGTCTGACCTAGCTTTTTTCATCTGCGAAGTCAGCCAATCTAACATCGGGGTACGTTTTGGATGATCAGTTTAGAGAAGAAGAAAACACTGAGAAGAAAGAAAGGAGGTAAAATAAGTGAAATGAATCGACTTGTATTCTAACACTCAAGAGAAAGTACAGTTTGGGAGGTAAGTATCATAATTATTCCTAAAACTTAAAAAACAAATGTCAGTATAATTTATGACAAATTTCTGTTTTGAAAGCATACACAATACATGGAAACAACAAAACAGAAGCAGTATGATAAACTGATATATGTAAAAAGACACTTATTAACCTTTGCCTGGCTCAGAAGTATGACTGCAGGCCAGATGTTGCCACTCCTCCATGTACCTGCATATAGGTATAAAATATTAAAGCGAAACTTAAAATAAGGGAACTTTCACACCAGGGCAGGTGGGTCTGCTTTAGGAGTTTGTTTCCCTGGATAGTCTTCATTTTGACAGGTGTAAAAGGTCATCTGAACTCTGCCCAGTTTGTTGCCCAGATCCGAGGTTTGGAAGTGTAAAATTGAACCAAATGAAATGAAGATGGCACATTTTTTCATCGTTCCAATCAAATAAAGTGCCCTCGGTCTATCCTGGTGTGAAAGTGCCCCAAGTATTACAAAACAATGTAGAAATGCACATTTGAAAGAACTGCCTGAAGATCTCACTCCTCAAAGTTGAGACTTTCAGTCCAGGCCAACAACTCATCCAGCTCCCAGTCCAGAATTTCATCGTCTCCGTTCTCTTCGATAGTCTCCATCACTTCCTTAGCTGAGCTCCCAACCAGGGTCGCCAAGTCAGCCTGATCTGAATGAGCCCGCAGGCGGCCCTCCCTGTACCTTTATGTTGCAGGAAGATAAGAAACATGCACACGTTCCTCTTTTAGACTATGGCCCTGTTGACAAACATGTAGATTTTATACAACTGAGACTGTTTTCTGCATTTACACCTTGCAGCTGCACATAGACAGAACTTTTGGTGACATAAGAAAAAAAAAACTACAAAAATAAGTGAAGTGGAAATTAAAAAAAAAAATTTCTTGTGTTAAAGAGTGAACTAAATACCTGGAGATTGACATAGAGGCTCACTTTGCAGATGCCCAATGTTGTAGTAATATTTTTATGGGTTATTTCACACCTGCTGGGCAGTCTGCTCAACCCACATATTTACAATAAGGGATGTCAGTTCATAACCTGTTGAATAGAGCTGTATATTCAGCCAACACCTGTGGCAGGCAAGATCAAACTGGTAAAACAGTAGTGAACAGCACCAGAAAAAGATATAGGGAAAGGAAACGCAAATCCTCTTTTAATTATGGACCCAGCCATATTTTACAGGACATCACCCAATTTGGAGCACTTGTAAACTACCCCTATGAGGTTATATTCACCGGATGGTAACAAAAAAACAAACAAACAACTTGGTTGGAACAAAGGAGTCATCAGTGAAGGATCTCCAGGTGTTATAACATTTAGTGTCAATGCGCACAGAGATGGAGGATTCTTCCTTGGCTTATCTTTGACACAAGCAGGACTTGAGGAGATCCTGTTTTGACCAAAATCTAACCCAATCACAGGTATTACAGCTGGCAGAAGCGGACCAGGCGAAGAACTGCAGGCAGAGATGATTAGAACGTCAAGAAGAAGGGAGATGACTTGAATGAGAAGGACACATTGAGCACATGGGGGGGGGGGGAGTAGACGGGCACCCAAGAAACAGAATGAGCCATGTTGTTAGATATTCATTTTGTATTTTATATGGTTCAGACCATGGGAACTCCCGAAACTCCTGCCCTTTCACATCAGCAAAGCACACACCTGGCTGCTACTCCCCCCCTCCCCAAAATCCTAAGCAGCCAGGACAAACTTATTTTTTCTCACACAGCTTTTCCAGGACAAAATCACAAATTGTTGTGTGCATTGTTGTAAAGCTGAGGTCAGTTAAGACCACATGATCTGTAATATTCACTGGTACCTAAAACTATAGATTTGAAAAAGAGGATGCATTTTCTTTTCACTACTAAAACTCACATCTGCTTCAGCCACACAATCTTCTTCCTTTTCTTCCATTTTCTCACATCCTCTTTCCGCTGGATCTTGGATGGATGAAAGTCTATTCTTTTGTTGACATCGGCTTCTATGGATTCACCCCTGCCGACCACCTGACAGAGCAGGGAGGCACATAAAAACGGTCTTCTATCTGCTTGTGGTTGCTAAAAGCGGAATTGTGTTAAATTATCAGAAAATGATTCCCATCACCTTGCAACAGAACAGCCTCCAGTTGTTGTTCTCTACACGTTGGTACCAACCCGATCGCTCCGTCTGGTTCAAAGCTGGATCACTCTCCTGAGCCAAAAGCTTCTTGCGCCAGAGCTGATTGTAGTCCCTTGGGCTGCTTGCGCCTAAATCCACAATAGGTCGATAGGTGAAGATCTTGTAAAAGACCTTGGGAGGAAAAGTGACCTGAATGAGAAGTAAAAGCTTGAAATGAACAAGTATGTTCATATGAACTTTAAAAAAAAACTTTTTTCTTCTTACTACCTTACCCCTCCAAGTCGAAATCGAATAAATACCCCTGCAGCAGCATCAAGCAGCTCTGCCTGTAGAACACATTTACATTTTTATAGTTTTCTGTTTGATTAAAATATGTTTATTTGGCTGAGATCTGTTCTGTTACCTCTTGAGGGTTGACTGTTCGTAGGAGCGCCTGAGGATCCTGTTGACTGCAGTGGCTGATCAAGTTCTGGATGTGCCTAAAGACCTCTCTGCACTGCAGCGTTCATACAATACAGAACATTACAAATGTTATCAAACCTCCAGGATTTTATGTTTCACATTCTATAACATTACCACCAACAACAACTCCATCATATTTTATTGGGAATTCAGATGATGGACTACTTTCACCATCTTTTGCACACAAAAAACTAAAGTGTTGCATATATTTTATTTAGCTCCTTTTACACTGAAAAAGTTAAACAAGTATGAAAAGTTCATTATAAATCTACACAGGCAAATTAGCTCCCCACAAAGATTGCAGAACATACCACATATCTTCTCCAGGCCCTCTGAATTATTTTTGCTGCTACCTGCTGCAGAGCATCCCGTTGACCATCTTGGGCCTCCTCTTCCTGCAAGCTACAGGTTTCTATGGAATAAGGGGCGCAGTATATTGACTCAAGCTGCTAACTCTTTGTTAGGAAAACAAGCATTCAATTCAAATTCAAAAATACTTTACAAACCCCAGAGGGAAATTAGGTCTTGTTTTAACTCATACTATTTAAAACAGTAGTATTGTTTACTCTGATCTGTTTCAAAAACTGCTATGGGCCTTTTTTAATGAAATAAGCACCAACAATCTAAAAGAGACTTACAAGATATACTCATAACATGTTTGTTTTTCTTCGTGTTTACATACATAGAAAAACAATTTTAGATTTTTTTTTAATCTCTGCATGGGTTCTAAAAAAATTGTATCATTTGTTTAGTTATTATTATTATATGGGTTCCTTCCTAAATGCAGTAAAAAAAAAAAAAATTGCTGTAATCACAGACATTTTAAGTTTGGGCTCGATTGAGGAATATTACAGCAAATGTAGGCTATAGGCTAATCCTAGGCGACCAATTAAATAATCTTCTAGGACAGAATTCAGTCTGACATATTAGTTTTGAAATTTCCACTGACTCACCCATGAAAACCACTCATCCACTCAGGCATCCTTTCAAAAGACGTCTTTTAAAAAATAAAACACGACTTCCTCAAGGGTGGCAGAAGAGACCACATTTTAAGTCAAACAGTTACCTGGCAACGGCGGAATTTGGCATGGCAGCCAGAAGTTGTTGGATACGTATTCTGAGGACAATAGTTTAAAAAATAGGGAGTTAATTGACATTTGCAGAGGCTTTCCTGTTTTGGGTCAGTAAAGATTTCTAAATTTCTATTTACCAAATAGCAGAATAATGACAGAGAGAGATTTTTCCCCTCAAATTTCTAACATTTGAGAACTCCCTATTCCAAGATCACAATGTCTGTAAAAAGGTTGGAAAAGCCCAGATAATGACATGGGTTTGCAAGCTTGGAATAGGTTACATCACAACAGATGATGGCTGAAGAGATTAAACTCAATATATAGCCAACAGAGCCACTCCAACATGCAGCCACCTAGAGCAGCGCAGCGCAATCGGGATTCTTCTAAAAGGTGAACAAATCCTTATTTGTATAGAGATGTTGGACCAAATCCACCATGGACATCAAGGCATGACACAGCGCTTCACCAGGGCACAACAGTCCATGTGGTGATCAGGTTTGACAAGAGACATCAAAGAGGTGGTGGAGAGATGCTAGGTGTCCACCCAGTATTCCAAGTACAGCACAAAGCCACTGCTCACAACCACTTTACCAGCAAAGAGTAGCAGCAGACCTCTTTCAGTGGGAAAAAAACACTACATGGTGATGGACTATTTCTCAATATACATTGAAGTAGCTAACCTGCAGACTGTGACCACTGTACTGGCAGAGTTAAGTTTTAAATAAAGACGTTTGAGACAGTTCTTTGGTTTTAGTTCTTGCATGCAAGGAGAGACAAATCAAGCATTTCTTCCTGGTCTGTGTCTGACAAAATCAGACTTACATCCCTGTTATATACATAGTTAGGTCACACCCCACATCTCACAGTTATTTTCAACTTAATCCAAACTCTTAGAAGTCCAGGGGGTTTTATTACCCCACCAGTCAGTTGTAGAAAACAGATTGTATAAAGGGAATTGTTCCCCCCCTCATAAACCAGTATCTCATGACATCTTCCAGTGCCTAAATTACCCTCATCTTCTCTGGCAGCTGACCTGCAGGGTTACTGACCTTTGAATGTTTATTCCTATGAGAAAAACTTAAATTGACCCTATAACTGTTAAAATTCCTTCACACCACTGTGACCACGGTTGAAAGACTGAAAGTCATCTTTGCCAGATTCGGCCTTCCTGAGGTTCTAGTGACGGACCACAGTTTGCCTCCTCTGAGTTTTCAGCATTCACACAAGAGTATGATTTTGAACTTGTCACTACTGGGGTCACTACTATAGTAGCCTCAGATATCCGCAGAGCAATGGGGAGGTGAAGAGAACGGTTAGAATAGTTAAGTAGATACTGAGCAAGTGGCCAGACCTTCAAACTTTTAAAAGGAAAGACGCAAGATTGAAAGAGAACAAATAGAAAGCTCATCGAGCAAGACACAAAACGAGCGAACTGCCGACACTTGAACCAGGTCAGAGAGTATGGATCTGGTCAGCAAAGACTACTGCGCTGAGTGCAAGATCGTATGAGGTGGAGACGGAGTTAGGAACACTCAGAAGAAATCGAGCTCATCTCACTGCTCTTCCAGACAGGCCTTCCCCGAGCCTGTCCAACCCAACCTCAATGTGACTGTGACCAGATCAGTGAGAATATCCCGTCCACCTGAAAGATCGGACTGGTAACACTTAGTTTAGGGACCTGTTATGAAAACGACAGAATAATACCTACAGCAGAGTCAGATGGCTCAGGTAGTCTACCATGTCCTTCAAGTTAGGAAAATGTGTATATATTTGTTCAGAAAAAGAAGGTGCATAATATTAAAAGTGTGGTTTGTTCTAGGATTATAGTCCATTCGTGTTAGAATTTAAAGAAAGAGTATGGATCTAGTCTAATTTCTAAAGAAATGGTAAATGGCTAAAAGGGGGTTTAGTGGAATGCCAGGACAGAAGGGGTACAAACATTGTATTAGGGGAGAAGGAATAAAGGATCACACACCATAGTGTTCTGCTTCAAGCTGGTGAATCTTGGAGTCATGTCTATCGGACATTATCATACACCGTCCACCCTCCGAATTCTAATCACTTGTTCTTGGTCCCATTGTAGACATTTCCTGTAAATGTCGTTAAAGTGTACCATAACTTTTTCAGATCATCTTACAGGAAATCTTTGTGAAACAGTTATTTAGAAATAACCCTCATATGATGATATTGGGATGCTAAAATGAGAGGAGTAAAGCATTATTTCATGTTTCTGTAGTCTAAGAGAGAAAATCAGTTCTAACATTAAGTCTTTTTGCTTTTCCATCACATTTTCAATTCAATTTCAATTCAGTTTATTTATATTGCGCCAATTCACAACAGATGTCATCTCAAGGCACTTAACAAGAAGTCATTTCAATACATTTATACAAACATTCCAGTCAGTTAAAAAGTTTCCTATTTAAGGAATACGTATTTTCTGCTAAGCAGAGCAGGGGGTGGTTTGGTCTGATGCAGACTAACAAAAATTTACCTATTTCAAAAGAAACTTTTTTTGTTTCCGCTGTAAAATGTTTGGTAAGTTAATCTTACAAGTTTTTGTATTTAGACTTTTTATGGTTATGTTTCACACAAACAAAGTGGATATTTTATGGTTTCAGGTTTTTATAGCTTAAATATTTCAAAGGTTCTGTAGATACTTTTAGATATTAGCCATTCAATTTCCTTATTTCTAACACATTATTACTAGATGGCAACTTCTAGTTTGATTGTGTTAATTTTATATTAGGCTACAAGTGCTGCTATATTTAGAGGCATCTTCAAAACCTGTGGAAACTAAAATGCAGCAGGTTTTCGAGTATTTGTCTAGAAATTAAGTTCAATCGGAGTCTGGTGGCAGCTCTGTCTGTAAAAATGCTGAAAGTCAACTTGTTACCGAGGATCTTCTTTTTTCCAGGTGAGCTATTTGTTCCCTTTTTTTACTTTGAGAAATAACCTGAATCAGTTCTAATCTTTAAATTGTTTAAAGGCTCCACCTGTAACAATCTGCAACTGAAGTGAAGTTTGTGGAATGAAGTTCTCATGAAGTTTCTCTGCAGGTGAAATTTGCTCCACATTTTGTTCGTTATACTATTTTTACAGATGATTTGGCTAATTCCTGCAATGGTACTACACCCCACCTTTTGATCACTGCACCAGAGGAGATTCAAGCTCTGAGTGGATCTTGTTTGATATTCCCATGTAGTTTGGATACAAAACACACAACATTTGACATTAGCAGAATGATCTATGGAGTTTGGATGAAACATAACTTGGATTTTCCTCGCAATCCAAGCTTTGTTATTTTTAACAGCAGTAAGTCAGTTAACACATATCCACTGAAAATGGTTGGAAACATGAGAGAGAAAAAATAAGACTAACACAAGTATATTGAAACCGAGGGTAACTCTCCAAAGCAATACTCCAGCAGCACTATTCCATCTCCAAGGCTGTTTGTTGCTCACCTTACCTGAGTTGATATCAATTCAATTCAATTCAAAATTACTTTATTGATCCCAGAGGGAAATTGTTGTTGTAGCTCATACAATTTAATTCTTTAAGGAGTTGTTGTAGTGATCTACAACAACTCAAAAGGGAGTAAGCTGGCAGCCAGTCCTGGCGCCTGGTCTCCACCCAAAGAGCAGAACTGCAGGAAACGGTGCCTCCAGTGCGCCCTCCAGTAACCTGTGGAACTGAAAAAGAAGCCCCCCACCAAATGAGAGGCCTTTTTCCCCTCTGTCACTCCCTGCCTGTGACTGATGCCTCTACCCGCTGGTGCATGGATGGCTCTCTGTGTCTGGGACTTGGTGCTAGGGTGGCATGCCGATTTATCCCTGGTGCCTGCCTGGCCGGGCCTAGGTGGACCGAGGTGTCGGTCAACCGCCGTGCCGAACTGGCGCCGCTTTGGGAGGGGCCGGTTTGGGCATTGTTTGGAGGTAGCTGTCTGGTGGCTCAGCCGGGGTCGGGTCCAGCATCTCCACTTGGTTTTCCTTTTCTGTGCTTCATGCTTGGTCGGTTCATTGGTGGGTTTGGTTGACCTTGGTTACATGCTTGGTGCTCTGCGGTGTGCAGGAGTGAGATTCAGGAGCTGGTTGAGCTGAGTATCTGGGTGCTGGCTGGTCTCAGCCTGGAGATGCCATCTGCCCACTGGGGTTATTGGGATGGGGCGGGGGGCCATTGGGACATCGGTTGTGGGGATTGGCCTGGGGTGGCGACAGCACATGTCGGCCATTGGCTGGCCATCGCCCCTGCAGCCTGGCGGCCCTCATCGGCCAGTCCCTGGTCGTGTCCCTGCTGGGGGGTGGGGCGCCCTCGGGCCCTGGGCCTCCAGGCCCATGGCTGGATCCGCCCTGGCGTAGCTGGTTGCCAGCAGGGCCTATGGGCTCGTCATTACGGCCCCCCGGGCCCCTGCATTGTAGCTCCTGGATGTTCCTCCTTGGCTCTCCTCTGCTCCTCTCTTGGGGGTGTGGTCAGCCTCTCGTTCATCTGCCTGGGGCTCCTGTGCTCTGGGGGTCCTTTTGGTTTTTTATGGCTCCGATCTCCTTCGTGTCTGCGTCAATTCCTTGGAGGCGGATCAATGGCTCTTCACACCAGCTATTGAACACTCGTATGGAGAAACCTAATATGCACCAGCATACTCATACACACACACAGGTGTGGGGATTCCGGTCTTTACAGATACATTCTTGGGCTAAGGTGACCACTACTAAATCTTGTAATAATAGGTATCATGCGCTTTTCAGTGACGCTGTTATTGTATTCATATATCTATTTGTGGGTTGTGTAGTTCTCAGTTTGCATTGTTTAATTTGTTTTGTCGTTTTTTTATCCCTCTCCCTGCTGTTCTGCTGGTGTGGAGGGAGACTGTGATGTTTTCCTGTGTTTTCTTTGTTCCCTTTCCTTTCTTGTATCTTCAGCTCACCCTCTCCCTCTTAACCTTTTTTCCCTACCTCTCCTCATCTACTTTCTTTCTTCCCCTTTATTGTCTGTCTCTGTGTCCTTGGTGCATCAAAATAAAAAACAAGCCAACAGTAATTTCTGATAAGGATTTCTTATACATACAGTGGCTTGCAAAAGTATTCGGCCCCCTTTGAACTTTTCCACATTTTGTCACATTACAGCCACAAACATGAATCAATTTTATTGGAATTCCACGTGAAAGACCAATACAGAGTGGTGTACACGTAAGAAGTCCAACAAAAATCATACATGATTCCAAACATTTTTTGCAAATAATCTGACAAAATGTGGAAAAGTTCAAGGGGGCCAAATACTTTTGCAAGCCACTGTATATATCAAGTGGAGTACTGTAGCAAAAGCTGTAGTACTCCGCTTGTGATAGTAAATCTGTCGGGGTTCTACTTGGTACTCAGACACCAATTCTGTGCTCCACACTGCTAAATAGGACCAAAAAAAATATTTACATGTGCGGTATTTACAGTATATAACACCACTGGTTATTTGTATGTATTGAATTATTCTGTATATTTGATTATTTCTAATATTGTAGGACTATGCTTGCTATTTGTTCATTAAAGTTCTTTAAAAACAACTGCGGCCTACATTAATGTGCTAAACTCCATTCAATCATGTAGTGTAATGTCAGCGTTCAGCCAATCATAGATAACCTGATCTATAGGCAGGCACAGGGCCCGAGGAGATCTGGCTAGCCAAGCACATCTGGTACCTACATCAGCATCTCTTTCTGCACCCAGGTTGTGTGTGCATCCGTTGTGTTGAGAAACAAATATTGCATCTATAGTTTCATGCACTCAAAAAACAAAAGCTGAAACAGATTTTTTTAAAGAATTAGTCTATTTAACAGGGGACATAAAAAACAATTTAAAAAGTTGCTAAACATAATCAGAGAAAGAAGGAAGTAAGATGATTACTGATAATTGTAGTTTTTAGGTGTTCCAGCAGCTTATGGTGGTACTCTCTCCCTTCTCATAGACGCATTAGAAACTGTTGGTGTAAAAATGGTTTCATTACTAGAACTTTTTAAATGGAAATACTGAGATACAGCACAAACATTCATCTTTTGTTAGCCTTGTTTTTTTGCTTTAATTTTATTTAATAGAAAAAAGGACCATCGACATCCAGCGAGTATAAGCGTATTCATTAATCTTGACTAAATGTAGCAAATAATTTTAAAGAGAGAAAAAAGAAAAAAAAGTGACATGTATCATCTTCTTGTTGCTGAGAACAGACAAAAATATTTTTTAAACCAAGAAAACAAAACAATTGATCCAAATAGTTGGGATTTAATATACCTTTAATTTGATAAAACAATTTGTAACACAAATGTTCATGTGAAAATGTGGAAATAATAATTTCATGTGGTGTTTTAGATAACAGAGACATATAGATTGTGGCTATTTGTTTGGGATTAAGAGGCATGTCTGAAAAAGAGAGATAATATTTTGCATTTAAATTATTAGAAATCAATTCTGTCCTGAACGTTTTTAATGTTTATTTTTATTTTGTATGAAAAAAAAGAAACAAAGTGTTTATTAGTAAAAATAATTTCAATTACCAGCTAGTCGGCTTCTGATTTGTCTTTATTTTGGGTTTATTTTTTGTTAAAATGATTGTCTTTGGTTGTTTGTAGATTTGATCATTTTGTAATGTTGGACTCTGGAAAGTGTAATTGCAAAAAAATAGTATCTCAGGGTTTCCATTATAAATAAGACTTGAGTCCAAGAAGGCGTTTAAGTATTTAATTCAAACATATCTGGCCAGACACGGAGGGGACAGAGTTACTCGTGCATCACCCTAACCAACCTTTCTAACTAGCCGCTTAAATAGTATTCAGCAATCATTGTTTATCTCTGTAGACGTCTTCTCCATCCTTCACACCCCGCCTCCAGAGTAACCGCTTCACGCGAGTCATAGCAACGCATAAAGCAGCTCATCCGAAGGCCAGACTGTTATCTTACTGCCCCGGCGTCTGTCTCTCTGGTGACCTGACACATATATCTTTCTCATAACATTAAGCTGGAACAATAAGCTTGTCATTTTACCCTAGATGCATTCACTAAACAGAGAATATACACTTAATTCCTAATTGCATAACAATTTTCCACCACAATTCCCTGCTTTATTAACTTAAATAATACCATAAATATAAAGGAAAATTCAGAAGTGCTATCACACATCTCCCTAAAAGGTTGGTAGGTTGATCAAAAAAAAAAGACAACGTTCAAAACACAAATTACAATCAGACATGAGACATGCTTGGCCATGGAATTAGCTCACAGTGACAAATATCAGATCCTTCCCGATGACTTTGCTGAGACTCCTGTGCATTGAGACCGAAAACCCACGGGGTCTTCTTACGCCATTTTCTTGTGGGCAAAATGTCATCTCAACAGCCCCTCGCCCCAGAGGCGGCCATCCACAGGTCTCGTCATCGGTCAGGATGTTCTAGATAAAACACAGAACAAAGGAGAAATTATGTAGCATCTTCCAGTACACTTCAGAGGGTATTACATCAACACTAAATGTTGAAATGTATACTCTTTCCTTGCGCTGTTTGTTGTCTGTTGCCATGAAGTCAGCCTCCGCCAGCATCCAGTGACCCGTAGCCACCGATCAGTCCTTCCTCAGAAAGGAGAGAGTGGTCACCCCTCAGAAGGTCCTCCAGTGAGAACCTCCCAATGCGACCCTTGGGAGCTGAGCTAATTAGGTATTAGAGCATTGATGTTCAAACACAGGTGAGCCAATTCACAAAAGATGAATAGGATGATTATGACTAGTATAACCCACACCCTCGGAGTATGGTTTCAGATCAACCTGATGCAACTGTGTGCAAAAGCAATTCTAAACAACTCACAACCTGGTTAATGAGCCAAACCTCATCAACTGAAGCTAGATTACAATTAAGGTAAATGTCTCCAAATCAATCTTTACTAAATCCATGCCAAGAAAAAGACAACCAACCATTCCAACTTGTGAGAGCAAAAAATCCCAAGAATCAACTACTCCCAGCAAGAAGTAAAGAAGGTTTTCAGATCAAATTAAAACTTTGTAAAGTTCCCAGACACAATATGTACAACTCTGAACCCGAACCGAAATGGGATATGAAGTCAGACGTTGAGTCCAGGTAGTAAAAACCCTCATTAATTTATGATGGAGTTATGATTCACAAGAAACTCAATTACTTGCAAGTTACAATTCTCTTCATAATCCCTTAAAAATCTGTTCCAATTACTATCAAATCCAATTCCCCCCTTTTTTTAAGGCATCGTCTTGCACATGCCTTAAAGGAAACAATAACTTCAACTGCTTCTCCAGTGTCAAGAAAAGAAACATTGTAGGTTAAAGGTCATGCATAAGACATAACCTCAGAACCTGTGTATCCTGCTGCTGTCGCCGCTGAGGCAGCTTCAACCCCCAGATAATCATATCCCAATCATTTAGGTTTGCAATTAGGTTTTTATATTTGAATTACCTTGTTGTTGAAAGTGTGCTATACAAATAAAATTGCCTTGCCTTGCCTTGCAAAACAAAAAAATAATAATTTCACCACATAGTTACCTAATGTATTACAGAATTTTAGTCGTACTTGCATTAGCTACAACAACACTTCATTTCCCTCTGGGATCAACAAAGTACCCTGAACTGAATTAGACAACTTCTTCAGACCCTGCTTTTCCAGAATCTAATTGATGTTACAATAAGGATTATCATTGCAACCACCTTAGTTAAAATTGTTTTACTCAGGACACAGTTTATTTACCTAATTAATATCTCTGCTGCTGTTATTCGCTCCTCTGTTTCTTACAGTTTATTCTCTGTTAACTCCTTGAAAAAAAAGAATACATTTATTCTAAATGCACAATTTTAAAGCCTGTACAACTGTAAAACATCTCTATTTCAATTTATCTAACTCAGTTGCACATTCAGATTTGAGTATGCCAATCTATTTTAATAACAACGATGTCAAGTAACCTTTTTACCTGTACCTGATACTCTTGCTTACAAAAGACACGTTTCTTCATTGCAGTTTCTGTGTAGGACTTGAGTTATACTTTATACTTCACCGGAGTAATTATCTATTTGCCCACTTTTTACCTCTACTCAGTACTTTAGACAGCTTATATTTTAAAATTAGCCTTGTTACTCCTGTCTCATTTAGTCTTTTATTAAAAGGAACACACAAAAACCCCCTCAAACATCAAAAAGTGTTGCAACTGAATAGAATTTACTGCGGTTTGATAGTAGGTCTCACATTTATTATTCTGACACCCTGTTTTTATGCGATCTATAGCATATAATGTACACAGGTGTTAACTGAATATTTTCCACATTTTTCCCATCTTTAGAACAGTGACCGAAATTCAGAATCTATTTTTATCATCATTTGTCTTAATGAAGTAAACAAAATTTAAAAAAATAGAAACCAAGTTAAACCCCCCTGTGTGTGTTTAGGTCACACATGTTGGCTTAAAGATTGCACTAAATGCATAATTTTCACATATACCATACCACTTTATTTATATAACACGTTTATACACAGCCGAGGCCGACCAAGGTGCTGTACAGAAGAACATCATATGCAGCTGAAACAGGTAGCCTAGTGTATCCCAAATGTGTCCTTATTATTTAACATTTTTATTAAACATTTCTATCATTAAGTAAAAGTTATTTTTCGTCGAGGTATGGCTAAAGCTTTATTCTTTATTATTTAATGTTCTAATCCTAAGTTTGCTTTATGATTTCTACCTCCTTTGTGTGAATCTAAACTTATATAGGGTCTATGATCTAAATGCTTCTATTATCTGTCACTTTGCTGCCGGTACAGCAGAAGTTCCCCTTCTTGGGAAAATAAAAGAATGATTCATGAAGTTAAGCATTACCGTGTTTTAATTTGGAAAGCTCATGTTTGAAACAGGAAGTGGTTTTGCGCAAAAAACAAACAGTTTGACTAACCCGGACTCGTTAACATCCAGGAAGCAACTGAAAACTCAAGACTAAACTTTTCATCAAAACAAGTGTTTAAGTTCCTATTTTTAGACTTCCAGCCGCAGAGCTATTAACGCTTCATCAGTGTCGGGATCTATGATTGTTTACAACCAGAGAATCGCAGCACATCGGTCGTAAGAAAGAAGGTTGTGGCTCAATTAGCTGATTATCTACAAGAGAATCACATTAAACATGCAACGGACTTTATTTCAGATCATTTTTACCACATTGTAGTTAATAACTCGCTGGCTAAGATTAACCTTACAGTGTTTACCCGCCTTGTTTTCTATTCGTTTTCTGTAAATTACTCAAAAGAGTGAAATACTTTCATACTGCTACTCGCATCTGTATTAACTGGAGTTGGTTTTCAATATATATCCGATTTTAACGGTGCGTTTTCCGTGTTATTTCTATTTACTGCGGAGTAGGCTACGTTTATCAAAAGTATTAGTTAAACATAGAAATCATCATTCATCTAGTTTATTGCTGAATTGCATCGTTTCTCATAGAATCTTAAAAGAACGTTTTCAAGCTAAGGTTCCCGAGCCAAACGCGGCCGCCCCTTATCTCATGAACACAGAGTGTTATAGTTTTATCAGTTACAATAGTTCACATTTACCATTTACCTTTGTGCATTATTTCCCCCCAAGGCTTTTATTGATTAGTGCAAATCTAACAGCTGTAGCTCACTGAGTACAGCTCACCCATTTAATAGGCTATAAAATTAATATGGATTCAGGTTAGAAAATACTCAAATATTAGATTCAGGTAAATGTAATTTCCATCTCTCACATTAATTTGAAGCATTGCTTTGGAAAAACCAGCGTAATAAATCAAATAGACTAAAGAATGTTTATTCATATTTGCACCTTACAGAAAAATATCATTATTAATGATTGTTGGAAATGTGTTCCAGCAAATATGTTTTCAAAACTGATGTAGGAATTTATTCTCCAGTAAATCACTGAGTCACGTTTAGATAATTAATCATTATATTATCACCATTAAAACTACAGCAAGTTTTCAAGATAATATAGTTTATTTTAAACATTAAATCTGACTCATATGCACCAATAGATCATAATAATCATCCATCATTCATTATGCTTTAAATTGGAATATTCTCTGTTTTATTTGATCCATTTTTATCCAAGATCACTTGATGTTAAGATTGCAGTTTCCTAGATCTGTTGCATTATGTTTTTCAGATAGAGCGATGACATATTTATAATCCTGAGATCCCAAGCAAACCACTGATACTAAATGCATGTCAAATGCATTAAAAAGCCTATTTTGGAAATAATATTTAACACGGATGAGAAAAGATAATGGAGTGTTTCCACGTCCTTCAGTCAGCTTGCAGACACATCTCACAATTGGTGACCCAAGATACAGAGAGCATCCTTGAGATCTCACATGTTGGTTCAACATAACAATACATATCTCAGTTAACACAGAGACTTAACCTTTAACATGATCAATATATGTTTTCCCACATTAAGCCATTCAAATCTTCTTTTATAAAAAATGCTATGCAGAAAAATTCTCACAACAGGCCTCAAATAATTTAGGCTTTGATAAAAGCCAAGAGAGCTACAACAACACTTACTGTGAAATCTATAGTTCAGGATTAGATTTTTACCCATAAACACCAAGTGATTATATATTATTTGCTTTCTTAATTTGAAAAGTGATACGTCACTGTTGACGAACAATTACGTTTTGAGTTGGATATGCTTTTACTAAAAGAAAGTAAAACAATTGGCTGAACAGTGTCCAACATTAGTAATTCAGTATGCTCATTCATTTGGAAACAAGCAATTAAATTCCAACATTTCATGTTCTTATTACGTTTCATTATTTATTACTATTTTAAAGAAAACGGGTCCCCAGAGTGTTTTTGCAGCTACAGGGGATCACACTACTTAGCCTCCCTTGTGAGGTCTAAGAGAAAATGTTAGAATTTGAATTCCCTTCACCATAGCCCCAAATAAGCCAAAATATATAAGCAGCCCCCAAACTCAGGTACGCACAGGTAACCTCCCAAGCCACTTGTCCATACCTTTTTGGGTCGAACCTCGAACATTATTCCTCCCCTGTGGACAAAGTGGTCAGTCCCTTCTAGAAAAAAAAAGCAAAAAAGAATGAGAACCAGCCTGATTTGCATTCTGGTTCAGTTGAAATTGAAAATTGCATTGGTTGTCATAAGCAAAATTCCAAACTCACAGGACCACTGTATTGTTATAATTGATGGCCCCTAAAAAACATTTCAGGTATATTAATATTTACTTAAAACAGTGAGACGACTTCCCTTTAATTACAAAATCAGGTGCCTTATAATGAGACTCACTTAAATAACTTCCTGTGTTTACCCACCAGAGTGACAAAACCATCAGATTTCTAGGAACAAACCTTTCCTGACCTCTTGCCCCCTTATCCTGGAAGGAGACACAGAATACTTCACAGCTTGAGATCAATTCAGCAAAATTTCTAATAAGGCCCACTAACTGCTCTGACGCTTGAATGTTCCCCAGATAAGATTAGTATTTACCTTTTTTCCATTTATTTAAAACCTAAGTAGCCTAAGGATCAGTCATCTTTATTTTAATGTTACCCAGCAGAAACCTAAAGTTTTATTTTTTAGTTGTTCTCAAATTATAGCCTAAACAATGTTTTACTGTTGCTGCTCACAGCAAAGTCTTGTTATTTTTTAAGTCTCGCGATTGTTTACATTAGCGCCTTGCAAGCTGATAAAAATTCGTCCTTCACAGCTGTGGCGAAATCTAAACAGTGTTGCTGTAAAGGTCCAAGTTACTTTAGTTAATGTTCACAGATCTAAGATTTATTACTTTCTTACAACAAACCCCAAAATACAAGGAAACAATTCAGCCCAATTGTCCCAGAAAGGAAGGAAAATATGTTTTCACTGTCAGCCAGCTTAGTCAAAATCAAGTCAGTCAGGGTAAAAATCACAACCTACCCTAAATGCCCCAATCAACTTTGCTATTTGTTCTAGTCGTAAAATAGGAACGTTTCCGTTTCTAAGTTAGTGCACACAAGCTGCAACAGCTAAGGAGACTTGTACTTAGTGTAATAACAATTCCATCAAATAACTTTCAACCAAAATAAAATGTGGACTCTCCTGACAGAGAGCATTAGGAGAGAAAAGAAAAGACTTCTTGACTATTTACTTGATAACTGTGGTCAACACCGTCTTTAAGCTCTAATTAGACTAAACTCACCGGATGACGAATCATCACCTTATCAGAGCCGTAGCAGTTTCTCTGTCTGCTTTACCCCGTCTGTCTAAAACAAACAAATTTGGTTTAGTTGCACATCAACTTTCCCTTACAAATTACAACACAATAACAAAACAAAATTTAGATCAACATAGAAAATAGAAAGAATCAGGAATTATGGCCTGCTTCCATCGAGACCCCTTTCGCTCTAAGGGTCCTCTGGCAGAAACAAAACAAAAACAAAACAAGATTTACTTTCCTAAGGGAGTGTGTATGTGTGTCATAGGCAGGTGTCACAGAGATAAAATACAGCTACATCAGTCGGCAAGCATTTCTTAGTTGCATTTGAGCTGTGTGTTTTTTGTCCTGCATGAATTTCGCTGGGTCATCTGCAGGCCGGCCGGCCCAGGGCCCCCCTCCTCGATCCAGCAAATCGCCATGTTTCAGGGACCACAGCCCCCAAATAACTCATCTCACCTGAGCAAGAGTTTTCCCCTCTGCCCACTGGTCAGCCCGCATTCAGGCCGGAGTCCGGCCTCCGCCTTTGTTATGGCTGCCAAACCCCTTATTCCAAGGGTGGGGGAGGTACTAGGGCTCCTTGTGGCCCTCCCCAGGCGCCGCTGGACCGAAGGCAGGGGTCCCAACCAGCCTGAAGGAAAACACAGGACAACTCAGCGAAACTCACCAGCAGTCCTACCATGGAATGTGTAACAATAACTGTGTGTGTGTGGCATTCTGCATTATACCAAGTCATCAAACAAATGATCTTAATGCTCAAACACTCCAGTTCTGGAAGAAGCAAACAAGAGTAAATAAAAGAGAAATAAACAAAACCACAAAGAAATTACATCACTTTTAGATTTTCTTTCAGATTATCCAAATTCCTCCCCAGGGCCCATTATTCTTTTATTTTTTATTTGTTTTCTTTCTGTCGACATATTGGACTGTCTGGAGGTGAAGTGTTGCTAGATTACAGACCCGATTGTCTGCCTGGGTACCCAGTTCCAATGAAGGACGTCTCCCCCATCGCTTTCTAGTTTCCTTGAGTGAAACAAAAGCTTAAAAAAACCCTCGTCGGAAAATAATCAATCAATTTAATTAATTGACCACTTGTCCAACTGCCGTGCTCCCAGGTAAAACCTGGAGCAAAAACCCGATACTTTCTTTAACCTTGATTAAATAATTACCCATACAATTATATATAAGTATATATATTATATTAAGTAATCAATCAATCTACCGCGTGTAAGTAAATAAACACGAAACCGCTAGCAAATATTTCACCTCCTGAGAGTGCAAATAAAATTCTGTTATCACTATTTATTTAAAAGGACTCAGTCTTACCAGGTTCTGTCTCAGGCGACAGCCGGGCAGACAGAGACGCTTCAAGGCCTCCATCTCCCAAACAGCTACTGGAGGTAAGAGGCTGGGAGAAACTTTCCCAGGACGCTAGCAACTCCCTTGACCCTGTCCCTGCCGGTCCATTCTGTTCGCTGAGGCTGCGTTGGGCGCCAAGTGTAATGGCAAAAAAATAGTATCTCAGGGTTTCCATTATAAATAAGACTTGAGTCCAAGAAGGCGTTTAAGTATTTAATTCAAACATATCTGGCCAGACACGGAGGGGACAGAGTTACTCGTGCATCACCCTAACCAACCTTTCTAACTAACCACTTAAATAGTATTCAGCAATCATTGTTTATCTCTGTAGACGTCTTCTCCATCCTTCACACCCCGCCTCCAGAGTAACCGCTTCACGCGAGTCATAGCAACGCATAAAGCAGCTCATCCGAAGGCCAGACTGTTATCTTACTGCCCCGGCGTCTGTCTCTGACCTGACACATATATCTTTCTCATAACATTAAGCTGGAACAATAAGCTTGTCATTTTACCCTAGATGCATTCACTAAACAGAGAATATACACTTAATTCCTAATTGCATAACAATTTTCCACCACAAAAGTCTTTGCTTATATTTTAAAAGTCATATGCCATACTTTACTGCTATCTGTTAAATCAGGTTTATTGCATATTCCCAAGTATTTTTTGTGGTACATAATTTTTTTCACGCACTTTGACAAATTCATCAAAGCGATAGTTTTGTGTCTGTCGCCGTATCATGAATGTGTTTTGTCAAAAGGCCTAAAGTTCAGTTCATTATATGCATCAGGGTAATAAAACTGTAGGGAAATAGGTTTAACTATTTGAACGTTTTTTCTCTTTTCTTTTTTGAACCTTTGGTCATAATGCAGATAGAGTGGCTTTCGAACACAGACACACCCCTGTTAAAATGGTGTTTTCTCGTGTAAAAAAATAAGACTACGATACATCATTTCAAAACATTTTCTACTTATTGTTTAATGATTTGGATGTATGATTGGGCTAAATGTGGTGTTTGAACATTAAATCCCCACCTTTAGTTTTCTAGCAGACACGGTTTTGAGACTAAAACTGAGCGGTTTTTAAAATCTGTTCTAACTTCTACTTCATCAAAAACCTTGGTTTCATTTGACGAAGAAAATGAGAAAATATCAAAAAACATCAAGAAGACTTCCCAGATTTCCCTGTCAGGATATAAAACATTGCGAACTAGTGTAAGTAGTATTGTAAACAAACTAGTTAAAGAGATTAATACTATGTATAAGATAAACCGGGATTGAAATTGGCTAACAACATGCAAACAATCATTGAAGATGTTTTAAACAGACCAGTGAGGAGCTGGGTTGAACTGATTTCTTTTAAGTTCTTGAAAGGATCCTCAAAAAAAACTCAAACTTATTTTAACACAAAGGGCTACAAAAGTAAATAGCACCCGGAAATAACATGTCTGAGATCTTGACAGTATGTTGAATAGATGTTAAAACCTCTTAAGCCCCATTGCCCCGCCGCCGGTTCACTGTGGGGGAAGGGCGGGGAAATGTCCGAATTTAGCTGACCTGTGGTCACTGATTGCTAAACATGTTCTATCATTATAAACCTCAGAATCTCAGCTAAAGACTCATATTAATATTTTCTGTGACCTCCAAACCCAGAAAAAATAATAAGCAATTAAAGGAACAGTTGTGCTATTTTGGGATTTTTACATGAACACATTCAACCGAACCTGTCGGTCACCCTGCCGAACAGAACCGAGCAAACTTTGCCTTCCCTGAAAGCCAGCATCTCAGATTCTGGTGTGCAGGTTTCATCACGCTACGTGCAAATTTCAGCAAATGAGCAGCAAAATAAGGCCAAAAATACGTTCAGCATTTGAAAAAACAGAGCATAAATTTTTTCTTACCTTTGTTTTTTCCGTGCTGAAAAGAATAATCCACCGTGATATGACTGTATTTCCAGAATAACTAAAATATCCAGTGTGTATTTAGAAAAGAAAAAGTGAAAAAAAACGTAATCCTTTGCCATTATTTTTTACATTTGATTCGCGGAAGGCCCTGCGATGGACTGGCGACCTGTCCAGGGTGTACTCTGCCTCTCGCCCCTTGACCGCTGGAGATAGGCACCAGACCCCCGCAACCCTGCATTAGGATGGACGGGTATGGAAAATGGATGGATGGATGGGTATGGAAAATGGATGGATGGATGGATTCGCGGAAGCTCAACCTTGTCTGACATGCGCACTGTGAAATTTCCCCACGTAAACATTTGCTTTGTCCAATCTGCTTCAAAGTTCTGATGTCAGTGTGATTCTATAGGATCTTACGATTCTAACCATATGTCAATC